>WSTZ01000014.1:45428-73948 GCA_019632295.1 Tulasnella sp. 418 | reverse complement strand
AGCGGGGATGAGAGATGAACTAAAGAAGATAATGAATCGGTTGTATCCGTTAGACTGTGACGTTTGACAAGACTTCGATAGTGGGATGAAAGCCGGGTTTTATCGATTGAAATTACCAGCGGCCGCGAGGCGGATTGAATGGACAGCAGAATGCCGGCGTATCTGATGAAACATTCAGTAGCTGTGCCAATGTTTTGGAGCACGTCATCACCTCATGTTATGTTCGCTGCCCGAGAGATTTCTCGAGCCACTGGGCGGTTTGTTCAATCGCATCTTCATACGCCTTTTTGTTCTCTGGGATTCCTTGATTCGGCCGACAAGCGAATCCATGAGTCGTGCCTTGATCATTATACATGAGCAAACTTGTGGCTATCTTCTCTAGGTTATCTCACCTGGGTAATGCACAAACTCATAGTCCACTTTGTTATCGGTTCGCGAGCGCAAGGCGGCCTCGACTTCCATTCGTAACTGGTGTGGGAAGAACTCGTCCTCTGCGAAGTTGACAATATCGTCAACATGTCACCTGAGACATAGGTAATCGAAATATTCACCCTGTGCACAGATCCAACTCACGGGTACCTACTGTGATGTCAGAAAAGGATTGATACATAGACGGAAGAATTGAGTACCGACCCTAATGTTCTCCACGTCGGTTAGTGTGATCGGACCAGGATGGGCAATGACAGCTGTCGTGACATATGGTGAGGCAGCTGCTTCGATACACGCGCATCCTACGAGATCCATCCTGAGGCTTAGGATCATTGATAGTAATAGGTCACTACCCCTACTTAAACTCACCACCTATGCAATAGCTTCGAATCGGCAGTGAGCGAAGACGCCAAAAGCAGAAAGTATACGCCAAACAGCGTTCAGCTTACCCAACTATGCCAATCTTTGTATAACCATTCTCGCTTAATGCTCGTACAAACTACAACAACTTCAGGGATGTGGGTGGCTCGAAGATCCTAATTGACTAACCTGTACTGCTCGCTCTCTCACCACTTCAGGTCTATTCCTGAAGATACCAACTATTGATGTCAATATAACCCAAAACCACCCCAGCCGTTGCCAAATGGAACGGGTAGCGCCGGGTTGATCGACGATATAGGGTTGCAAGCGATTGGCATCGATGGGAGGATAACCTGTACAATAAGAGCCAAATTCAGACAGCTGTTCCGGGTTCTGGAGTTAAGAGGACAATCCAACCATTGAACATATCCGGAGCATAGGCATCAAACCCCAACTTCCGACTTAACAAATCGGCTATGAGCTTTGGGTTCTCAACGGGAAGTCCAAATGCATCCGTGAATATTACGATAGCTGTCTTTGCGTCATTATACTCGTCTGAATCATTCGGTTTGACCACCCGAGGCGCTGCATGGAAATACGCCTGTTGGGTACCAACAGACGTCATTTCACCAGCTGGAGTTCCAGGAAGTCTATAACCATTGACACAGTCCTCGCATAAGGGTACAGTTGCCATGCTTATTGTCGATCGAAATGATGAGTCTCTTCGTGGAATCTGGTGTGTTGAAGTTGGGCAGAAGTAGTTGCTTCGAAATGCATCTCAAACATAGACGCACCAGCATTTGGGACTCGTGGGAATAAAAATCACGTGACTCTTAGACTGGAATGCTCGCCCTTGCCATAAAGCGGATCATAAAGACGTACATGGCTGTGACTGATGGCGTTTTGCTACTAAGTCAAGAGAAGTTTTGTAGAGTTTTCATTCTGGATTACGATACACAACACGTAATTGTTTACATTCGAGACAGATCACTTGACCTTCAGCGGGTAGGCGCCAAAACACGGAACTTGCTTACGCCTTAGAAAAAAACTTGCTCATTTTGCTTGTAACGTTCCGCTACCTTGACCAACAATGTCTTCTTCACAAGAGACTCAAATGACTTATACTCCAACCACCTTCAAACCCATACTTCAACATCTAATTGACCATCCTCAGTCTTTCACCCATGAAGAAACGACACAAGCATTCCACCACTTGGCCCAGCCTGATTTCAGTGGCGCGACACCTGTACAAGTCGGAGCTTTTCTTATGGCACTCAAGTATTCCAACAAAGCGCACTCTCCTGATGTTATATCCAGTGCTGCAGAAGTCATGAGGTTGTATGCGACGCCTTTGAAGCTTGAAAATGAAGACGACGTCATTGTTGATATTGTCGGGACGGGGGGTGAGCTATGCTCGAATACTTATCCATTGTCCAAAACTTACACTCTACTTTAGGTGATGGTCATAACGCCTTCAATGTTTCTACAACAGCTGCAATCGTTGTTGCGGGAGCAGGAGTCAGGGTTTGTAAGGTAAAGCATGCACTTTTTAAGGAAACTGCTCGGTATTCTAACATTTATTTCCTTAATGTAGCATGGAAGCAAGGCCTCTACTTCGACTTCGGGTTCTTCTGATCTTCTCAGTGCACTCGGTTGTGATCTGACCACCACGACTCCACAAGGCATTCTGCCCCGAGTTCCATTCACATTCCTTCATGCTTCTCAATATCATCCCTCTATCAACCGTCTACAACCGGTACGATCATCATTACCGTTCCGTACTATCTTCAACGTCCTTGGGCCGTTATTAAACCCTGCAAGTCCACAATATATGATCGTCGGCGTTTATACCAAAGAACTGGGACCTGCTTTCGCCCGGGCTCTATCAGAAAACAAGAGAATACGAAGAGCACTGGTCGTTTGCGGTCAGGAAGGTTTAGATGAAATCAGCATATCTGGTGGAACTTATGTCTGGGATATTCAACGGGATGCAAATGGAGGAAGTGACGTGAAGGAATTGGTCCTGCATCCAGTCCATTTTGGCCTGAAAGCGCATCCCCTGGATAGGGTCATCACCGGCCTCTCACCTCAAGGCAATGCATCCATCTTAAAGGCGTTGTTGTCTGGGGAAGCTCTGGACATCGACTTGCCTCCTCCGGTTTCAATGGAAGCCATCCGCGACTTTGTTCTCATCAACACAGCAGCTCTCTTAGTGATTTCAGGAAAAGCCAGCAACTGGAAGGAAGGGGTTACTCTTGCAAGGACAAGTTTGGAAAGTGGAGCAGCTTGGAAAGCATTTTGCACATTCAAGAACTTCGTTTCTTCACAATAACATGATTCTCTTGTATATGCATCACGTCATGTCTTCAATGAGTAACATACATATAATGACATACTTATAGGCCCAAATTATACAATGCAAGAACCAGGAAACAGTAGCAAGGATATCACTCTGATATTAGAAGAGCCAGCTCTTCGACCACTTTACATTTCACCACCACCACCCGGAGCAGCGCCTCCAAAAGGACTCTCTAGCGTCATTCTCACTAAAGTTGCTTCTAGCGCTGCCATACTGGCCGGAGGATAATCGAAGTTCCTTCCATTTGCCTTGAGAGCATCGAACATGTCAGACATGCGCTGCCAACGGGCCCAACGATCAGCTGCTAGCAGATCATGAGGAGGAGGCATGGCTTGCGGAATGGGAGGAGGCGGAGCTGCTACAACAGGAGGTGGAATGGCTTGTTGGAAAGGACGTCGAGAGGAAGTAGCAATGGGTTGAGGATACGCATTCTGATACATAGGGGGCTGAACATATTGAGGAGGCACGGCATTCATATGAGGAGGAGGTTGTTGTTGTTGTTGTTGTTGTTGGGCTACCTGTTGCTGAGGTTGTTGTTGGGGTGGAGGAGGTGCTTGAGGTTGCGGCTGAGGAGGTTGAGCCTGCTGTGGAGCGACTTGTCCACCCACTGGCCCGCCGACGGGCGCACCAGGTCCAGGATCCATATCTGCATCTTGGTCTCCGTCATCGCTTACCCCGCCATCACCATCATCATCACCACCATCCATCCCCCCTGCATCACCTGGCCCACCGCCCCCGCCAGCAGGGCCTGTCGAGTCTCGGTTCTTCTTTTTAGATGCATACCCCCGCTCCGTGGCCATAGCCTTCCGACCTCTGCGAGTGTAAGGATAATTGGCTGGACCAATCTCATGTGAGTGAACCGAGTTGTAACATGCTCGAACCTCTTCTGTGTCAAAGTAGGTTTTGTAACTAATGGAAGCGCCACAACCGATACCCTCGAGCTAAATGAATGCAAAGAGGGTTACATATAAATGAAGAAGAATGATTTGACAGGGACATACTTTGCGACTGGGTAATTTGCGCTGTCGTTCAGGGTGCTTCTTGATGTATTTCTTTCGACCGCTTCGGGTATGTCTAGCACACACCAATTTGGTGTGCTCCTTGAAGCGGGGAGGTACAGCACGAGAGCCATGCACGTCTCCTTTGACAAAGTCAACAGATTTCTAGGATCCTATGGATCAGATGCTTGCAGAAAGTGTAAGGGTTGATGGGTTGGGCGAACCTCTATCTCCTGAATGAAGAACAAAAGGTCAGCCACTAATGAAAAGATAACAGATGAGCGCCGCATACCTCCTGTTCTCTCCATCGCTGGAAGTCATCCATGTTGGCGAAGACGAGGGTGTACTGATGGTGTATATGAGCACACTGCGTCAGGGGTGCAATGATTGACTTACCCCGTCATCGTCACCCCCTGCACCATATGGAGGCTTTGACGATGAGCTGGCTTGATTGGAGTTCTGACTGGGATTCTGCTGCTGCTGGATTGGAGGCTGAGACTGTTGAATGGATTGCGGCTGTTGTTGCACCTGCTGTTGCGGGAGAGTGAGTGACGAAGGCGGGAGATGAGATGGCTGCGGTGGTGGCGCTTGTTGCTGAGGTTGCTGCTGTTGCTGCTGAGGGATGTGATGAAGATGCTGGTGTGGGTTCGAGAGAAACTGCTGTGGTGGCTGAAGCCTTTGATATGATGGGTACGACATCTCTTCTCGATATTCCGTCCGAGTCCGCTCGTGATTCCAACACAAAGCGTGGTCGACGTTTGGGTGCGATTTCCATATTTCCCTCCTTTTTTCACCTCTCCTTTCCCACGTTTTCACAACACAAACATCATTTTCTACGCGTCATCCCTCTTTCCCCACCAACTTTTTCCATCCTAACTCCGAGGCAATATCCAAGTTGACGTAAGGTGCATAGTCCTTTAATTCGTTCCTGGTAAATTAGTTTTGTCTGTTACCTCCAAACATTTCATCCTACTCTCCATTAACTCAATCAAACTCCGTTTTGTTGCAAAACTTCTTCGCACTGCTTTTTCACCTCAGGTTTCCTAATGAATGCCGAATGACGCACCGTTTGTAAACAGTGATGCAAAACTTTGCGTAGGTATCGCCCTCAATTCCTCTACTATCACATATTGGTGATCCTCCAAGATGACCCTCCATGACAGTGATGGTGAACTCATCAAGTTGAACGGGATTATTTGCTTTTAACCGGTCAAGTCGGCCTTCAAAGTCGTCTTTGGCGATCATCACAGGAAAAATGCTCCCATGATGCCTGAGAGTCTGATCCCTTGCAGCATACCAAAGGGATTGATAGCGTTCGGACAGGATTCAGTGTGCCTGCCGAGGACATGCTTGGGCTAATTGTTGCGATTTGGGTGGGCTCTCCCCTACAAATTTTGTTCACTTTGCTGTCGAGCACTAGTGAAATACACGTGAGTTGGGTTGTGTCAAAATCATCGAGAAACGAAGAGCTCACTCCACCGCATGATCTACAATGTTTCTTGTGAAACACTTGTGAAACGGATGCACCAAAGCCAAGGCGCGAGTCACCTTTCAAGCGGATGGATCCAAAAATCTACAAAAATCAGCAAAAATTAATCGAGTGGAAATCTCCTTTCGATCGACTAAGCGGCTAAGCTTTATAGCATCGAAGGATGATGTCAGCAATCGTACCAATTTCAGATTCTTCCTTCTCAAGAAAAAAATTGCCGCAAGTGCGGGGAGACTTTCTCAAGAAGTGCTTGTAGTGTATTTCCGGGCATCAGAGCCTCCGATTAGTATATCCAAACGATTGGTATGAAAGCGCCCCAAGGGTGGAAATCCAAACGGGATAATACTTCCGAGAAAACCTAAATGAGATATGGTGGAATCCCTGCGGTGCCGAGAATAGTAGCTACTTGATTTTTGTGAAATAAAAATGTTCAATCGATGGTTTAAATGCCGTAATCACGTATTGCGATGTTGCCTGCGAGCTGCTTTAACGTGGACCACGGAGACGCTGCGTCAGTTTATCTCTGATAATGGAGTGCAAGAGAATACGCACGAGGGTTGCTCTTGGCATTGGCATACTGAATAGTCGAGCTTGATCAAGTCGCTGTGGTATGATCGTTGTCCCTTCAGGTACACTCTAGGTGCCTGGTGAAGAAGTGAAGTGCTTGTTAGAGAAGTAGTGGCGTAACATCACATCCTCTCAGCGATGATTCTACTTACCCTAGAGCCATGGCTCATCCCCTTAGTTGCACGGATCAATGATCGGTTGAAGATTGCTTTGATGTCGCAACTGTAAGCGTCACATGTGGCATGTCAAGGAAAGATTGATCGTCCATTCCAAAGCAAATCCATGGTCAGATCTAGATGCCAGGTGACACGCTTCTGGCCGATCCATAGACTACCATAGTCTCTTGGCGATCGATTAGATATTGGTTTTCCGGTCACAGGCTCCTTGATATGCGATCGGGATGTACCAGACTTGCGCGCCTAAATTCTCGGCCAAGTCTTTATTTCTGAACTATAACTCCAGTCATGAAGTCAATGTCGGCTGTCATGACGAGGAAAACACATCAAATGTACAGCAGTCAGGTCGTTATGCCAGAGAATGTACTGAGCACTTACCTTTTGTCCTGACAATGTCACAGCACGTCGAGCAATGCCTCAACGGCATGTTCTCCTTCACAAGTACTGCACTCTATCTCGTGGGTGCTGACCCACGCAACAGACTGGAAGCCCTGTTGGGAGCCCTGTTTGGTATGGCCTACTAGGCCCTATTCCTTCACAGCTTCGCAGTTTCACCCTGTACCATCACTTTGCTGGCCCAATGACCCGTCAGAATCGTCATGGGCCACGAATGTCACCTTCGTCTAGACCACTGAAGCATCCATGAACGCGAGGGATGCACTACTCACTGCAGGGATCGGTTCGCCCATGGATGGCGGTCCTCAACTACATCTGTGTTGAGGATGACGACGTCCATCAAGCTCACCAATTAGATGCACGACCGGGGAATATGATTGACGAACCATGATATCACCATAGGATCATGTCTCGTATTCGGCACCTAACTCATGGGCGTTGCCTTCGTTATGACGTTTGTGTCAATAACAGGCACAGAATACCACATTCCCCGTATCTTCACGATGGCTTCTGGTAGGAATCTGCATGGCCCTATCACTAGGAGTGTATTCTATCCCTGCCGAGGAAATGGGTGAAATTGCATTAAAAATTGGTGCCTGATGTTGAGTGCTCGCCACGCGAACTAATTTCAGAGGTATGACGAAGACTCACATTACAAATCATGCCTCCCCTTTCCCTTGCCCCTTTGCTTCATTTTTGACGCGTGCACCGTGATCACCGTCATATTAGGGGTGTATGAAAAGGAGGACTCGACAATTAGCCCGTCACGGTGAAGTTGAATACGATATTGGATCTGGCCACTCGACGCGTAACTGCCATCTGCTTGGTAAGTCCTTTGTCAACTATGAAGGTGTAATGATCCAAACGCGGTCCTCAGGGTGGAGTTTCTTCTCGCCGTTCCAACTACCCACATGGAAAGACGACAAACAAACAAACATTCCAAGGCTCCCGAGATCGGCCCGTAAGCGACATTGTTACGAGCAACTCTCAATGTCATCAACAAAATTTCGCTTCTATATATAAACCTCCTGAGATATGGTTTGGCTCCATACGTACTACCCATTCTCCAGTTCTTTTGGCAATCATGGCGGATCCACGACCCACATCATCTTCTTATTCGCATACTGTCAGTTCCACCCCGGCTGGTCGCGAATCACCTGCTCCGACAGTGATCAATTCCAAGGGGGAGCAGATTGACCTAGAGGCGGTGATTGCAGGAGATGTCCATGATCGTGATATCAAACACGAAGCCGAGCAGGTTTTAGAGCATGTTGATCCTTGGTTGCATGACCCCGACAATCCACGAAATTGGGGGAATGGCAAGAAGTGGATGATGACGGCCATTGTATCAATGTATTGCTTCGTCTCGTAAGTAGCTACACGGCGCTGAAACATTCGAGCTATACTGATCTGATCGATCCACAGACCTCTAGCAAGTTCGATGATGGTATGTGATTCTTCGGCTTCTTCAAGTTGCCGAAACCCCCGACTGAACCCATGGAATCGATAACCTCATAGGCACCAGCTTTGACTCATATTGCAATTGAATTCCATATCACAAATTCGACGGTAGTTGCCCTCACTCTCAGTATCTATTTGCTCGCTTTCGCCCTTGGCCCTCTAGTGATCTCGTGAGTGTTTCCCATGCGGTTTAATAACACCTGGCTAACTCTCCGAAATTAGACCATTGTCTGAAATCTATGGTCGACAGATAGTACTCAACACTGGCATCGTGCTATTCACCATCTTCAGTGTAGCATGTGCTCTTGCACCCAATACGGCAGCCCTCATCATTTTCCGATTCCTAAGTTCGTTCGATGTCTCAATATCGCGTTACATTCGAAAGTTTCTGACAAAATTGGTCGTTTAGCCGGTTTGGCTGGTTCAGGGCCGTTGACAATTGGCGCAGGATCGGTTTCCGATTTGTTCGAGGAAAGCAAGCGAGCAGGAGCCATGGCTCTGTTTACAATGGGCCCTCTTATTGGTCCGATTGTGGTAAGTCTTAACTTCTCGGTATGATCGGCTTGAGTAAAAAAATCTGACGTCGTATGCCGATTTGTAGGGACCGGTGGCAGGTAAACACCTGTTAGCATATTTTCCCGAAGCGCGGCATGAACTGACCGTGTTCTATTACCTGATCTTTTTTTACCCAGGCGGTTTCATTGGTGATCAACTTGGTCAAGAATGGATCTTCTGGATCCTTACGATTCTTGGAGGTGTTGCATCGATAATTGGGTATGTGTTGCCGCTATTCACTTGGTCGGTCATTACTAATTTGCTGACTATAATCTAGTCTCCCGTTTTTGAAAGAAACATATGCACCCGTGCTGATGGCACGCAAGGAAAAGGCCAAGGCCAAAGCAGAAGGTCTACCATACAAGAGCGAGGAGAGCTTATGGGAAGTCCTGAGCGTCAATTTGAGCAGGCCCATCATACTCCTGACCACGAATTTCATCTGCTTTATTCTGGCACTCTATCAAGCTATGTAAGTCTCTCCTTGATCCTTATGATGCTTGTAGCTGTAACTGATGATTGATGGTCGTTCATAGCATCTATGGTTCGTGCTTTCAGATGGCATCGAGTAATAACTTCTAAAACTTACTGGCCCCCTCAAACAGGTTTCTTATACCTCATATTCACTACCTTTACGCCCTTATTCAGGGAGACTTATGGATGGTCCGCTGGTGTATCTGGCCTGGTAAGTTCTCCCTCATTCACTCACTGGACAGACAATACTAAGATCAACAACCGTAGGGATACTTGGGTATGGGCATTGGTTTCATGGTGGCTACCGTTGGCGGCTCGAGGTTACTCGATGTCATCTACCAAAAAGTATGTCAACCTCCTTGATTTTATTCTCGGTGCTGACCATCTTTCCCTCAAAGCTGAAAGCAAGAAATGGAGGTGTAGCCCAGCCAGAATTCCGTATTCCACTGATGTTCATTGGTAGCATCCTCGTTCCAGTAGGACTCTTGTGAGTACAATGTCTCCAGTGATGATGTTGAATGTTGGACTAAAGTGTGTCTTGTAGGTGGTATGGTTGGTGTGCTGATAAGCATACACATTGGATTTTGCCCATTTTGGGATCTGGAGTCTTTGGACTGGGAATGATGCTTTGCTTCTTCCCAATTCAGGTTTACTTGGTCGATGCGTAAGTACTGCTGAATAACTGAACCTGAAAGGCTCGCTAATTCCCATCTTTGGAATGTAGTTTCAAATATGCTGCTAGTGCTGCTGCTGCAACTACAGTGAGTGAATGTTTATATTCAGACCGTTGCGATGGAGTCCTTACCTCGACATTCCCTTTAGCTTCTTCGTTCCTTGTTCGGTTTTGCCTTCCCACTTTTCGCAGACCAAATGTTCGAAGAGCTTGGTGTAGGTCCGGGATACAGTTTACTCGCCGGACTTTCCGTCATCATTGGAATCCCGTTCCCTGTTTACATCTACTTCCGCGGTGAACAGCTGAGAGCCAAGAGTGATTTGTCGAGATAGTGTAGTGATCCTTTCTCTCCTTTCATTTTATTTCGTCTTCTGTCTCTCTTTAATAACTTATCTATCTCGCTACTGTAGCGCCACATAGTACTCAAAGCCGCGAATTTTATACCTTCGTATGGATAGGATGAGGAAAAATGATAACCCTGTATCTTACGAAATATTAAACAGTAGTAGATCAAGGGGGACGATCGCAGAAGTTATAGACACATCTTCACTTGAATACTTTGAGATTCCAGGAGGAATTATATTATTAATGAATTGAATCAAATACAAGAGCCTAAAGCCCCCGAGAGGGTAAAGGTTGCAACGGAACTCCGAAGCTTTCCGTTCCCTATGATTTATTTTGAATGGCCGATGACATCCCATTGTGTCTTGAAAGCCATTACAGATGTGATAACACTGGATGGGTGGATACATGTTTAGTAATGTCGAACGGATGGCTGTGGTGAAAACTTACCCAATTATGCCGGCAACTCCGTCATTGATGTATACATATCCAAGATTGGAAGCAGGAAGCCACAAGTCGAGAGCATCGAGAATAAGTTGATATCTGGTGGCAGAGCGTTCGCTGAAAGCAAGTGTGTATGAATGAGTGCCTATAAAGGAGTGCCTAATAAAGTAAAAACTTACATTGCGATTGTCTTCAACTTGATCTTTTTCTCGGCTTCTTCGCCAACTGATCCGATGGTAGAGTCCTTTTCTTTGATTCCAGAGGACTTGATGGCCTTTGCTTGCTGGTTAAGTCTGTTAAGCTGTGCGGAAGAGCGGATCAGCTGGTTATGGCAGGAATCGAATTTCGCAAAACCATCGTAACTGACTTTAAGCAACGAAACGACGATGCTGTACGCAATTCCGGCCAACCAGAATCGCTGCGAGGCTATGTTTACGCGATTAGCCCTATCGGCTGGCAAGCGAAGGAATTTGACAGAGTTTAGCTGATGTGGCGGAAATACGTCAGGGCTTTGTTGTTGATCCGAAGGACTTTTTTAAATGACGAACCCAAACTATGGCATCAAGGGAGAGGTAACCAGCATATCCGATATGTCTTCCTATTGTTGCGTATTGCTCAAATGGAAGAGTTTTCATAGCGGGTGATTGAGATGCTTTGAGAGCAGCTTGGAGGTTCTCCATTGGCTTGAAGAGCCTCATGAGCTTTCGACCACTTGCCAAACTGGACTTGAGTGCGTTCCATCTTGATGCTTGATCTTTGTAACCTCTTTTGATCAAGAACCAAGCCAAGAAACGGGCAAAGTATTGGATTGCTCGATAGGTCTACACACGGTATCGGAGAGTGTGAGTGAGTCTAGCACGTGGACGAGGAAAAGGGATCAACGTTGCCTTGTCTCTTCCTAGAGTGGTTGCCCAAAATTTGAGAGAATGAGAGACTGTTGGGTGTAGAATGATTTGAGAGGCAGCGTTCATGGTGACGGTGAGGATGGAATGATGATGAGAGGTTATTTGAACGTGAACCAAAATGTGCGTGAAAGTTGGGATCGGGCATAACCGGTTAATTGGAGTATTGAATTGCCGGAGATGGCAATTGAATGGATTCACGCATGAATGACATCCTTTGATGTCCAATTGAGTAACACGACACTAGTAACCCATAGTACTGCCATTACCCTCCTCGCAACTATCGGATAAATCACGTGATGCGGCTGGACACTGAGGTAATTGACCCTTGCGAGATTCAGGGTCCACATGGAACATTGCGTTTGGAGATCTGACGGGAACGGCGAATTTCATCGCGGGGGTTTGTCTTTTTTCGTTGAATTGTTCAAAGAATCGTTCTCTCTGTTTCCCAATTCACCCTCCCCGATCGACATTCCGTTTACGCCGACGTTTCGTTGTAATTACCCATTATAGTGCATTCACTGGACACGGCGACGGAGATCTCGCTTGAGCAGGGCAAGGGTCGTGGTTGATTCTGTCTAGCTGGCAGATTAGAGACAACGATCCTTGTAATTGTAGGTGAGTACTACTCTTGACGCCTCAACTACGCGCTGACGTTGTAAAGTAAAAGGGAACAACAGTTATTGGTTCCAGTTCAAACATCAATATCAACCATCCTCCCCTCTCCTTCATCATCCATCTCTGACGAGACTATGTCGATGCACCCTTCCAGTGCAGTTGATCAAAGTGCGACGATGGCTTCATCCCATCGTACTGTTCAATCTCCCCCATTACCTTCAGGTGCTTCAACTGCTCCCGCTTGGGATAACAGGCCTTCTTCTCCAAGGCCTCCACGGCCTGTTTCACCTCAGCCATCGACTTTTGAACATTTGGGTGACATTCCACCCACTGCGCAACCCCGTCGAAGGAACAAGTCCGCAAATACTCCACAGTCAACCGGTGAGGCCACTCCTCCCGCTGATCCAGAGAAACATCCTCCTACAAAGCGCAAGCGCAAGAATGCGGGTGCCACTCTCCCAAGCATCACCAGTACCGCATCTCACGAAGTCATTCCACCAATAGATTCTTCACAGGTAATGCGTTCATATTTCATACTAGTTTAATTTATTGTTAACTTAAACTTTGCTAGTCTGCCTCAACTCCATCTCGAAAACGCCGGTCTCAACAACAGTTGCCGGCGGCACACGGCATTCCAACTCTTCCTCCATTCTCGGCAGTTGCTTCAGCTGCAACAACTCCAGCTCCTTCTATCCCGCCTCACTCGTATCCACGTGCACCCAGTCCATCGCCGTCGCAGTATCGCCATCGACACCAATCTCCCTCGTATCCACAGCGTTCTCCAATACCTCCGCCCCCATCTCATCCATTCCCCTATACACCTCGTGTGCCATCTGGTGGCGAGGAATCAGGCTCCGATAACGAGACAAGAGAAATTAGACGGAGGCTTGCATCATCTGATTTGGAAGATTCCGAGGAGGTCTGGAGCCACGAGTTACAAAGATACATCGTACAGACTCGACGAAGAAGCAGGGAAGTGGAAAATTGGTACGATAGGAAAGTTAATGTGAGTTCACTTCTTTGGTTGATTTCTTTTTCCGTGCGTGGCCATTTTTTTCGGGACCTCGGGTGCTTGAGATATTTCCTTTTTCGGAAATCGAAGTTTCAACAGTATTTCAGGTTTGCGTGGCATGGCAGATCCCCTTCTTTTTCGAAATTGCATGTGTGTGGAGCTAACCTGCCGATTACCTAAAATTCGGTCAACCACCCAACCACCTTTTTTTCATTGCTGCGGGTGAACCCGAAAAATTTGTATTGACGACATTTTTTGCCTTTTTCTCTTTCATCTTGTTGACAATCCCAATTTCGGGTTTCGATCGATCTGACTGCCTGACGCCAAACAAACCTTTCCCTTTTCCGACCCTTTCATCATTTTCACAAACCACTGACACACACGTTGGCAATAATCTCTTCCAGGAACGCAATCGCGAAGTTGCACATAACACCTCTCACGCCTACAACAACCGTCTCGGTGCACTTGACGATCGAAGTGGAGTTCCGCCAAAGAGGCCAATGGATAACGGCCATGTATACCGAGGTGACATGTATCGACATCACCAACAACATCATCATCATGCACCCCCTCCTCCCCCATTGACTCAAGGCCCTAGATTCCCTTCTGATGATGAAGCAGACGATGAAGATGATCCGTTATTGCTACTTGAAAAAGGTGTGGGTGCAGGAAAAGGTCCTACTTCAGTGCCGTCGAGACCGAAGCGAAAGGAAAGGTTGGATAGTTGGAATACCGAAACTGGCGGAAACAGAGATAGCGGTGTGGGTGAAGCAATGGATGTGGATATGAGGGAGGATGCTGAAGATGCTGCGCTGGCGTTGGAGCAGGAATTGGTTTCGCCCGTCGTTTCGAGAAGAACTCAACTTGTGGGATCACCTTCTATCGATTCTCGCCATGCGCCACGTCGACCTGACGAACGTCCCAACGAAACGAAAACGAATGGAGAGAGAGGATTTGATGCTGCAGAAGAAATTGAGAGAGAGGTGTTTGATTCGAGAAATCGTGGCGGTAACGGAACCGCAGCCGATCGGGAACAAGGCTCGAATGTGGCTATTGACGCTGCAGCCGAAATCGAGAAACAACTCTCAAGTCCGATTATGCATAGGAATGGACATTCATCTCCACCTGCGTCCACTTATTCTAATGGCCGACGGGATTTTCAATGGGCTGATAGACAAGGTGAACCTCCTCCGTCTGGAAGTCATAGACCTTGGACTCCTCCTCCGTTGACTCGATCACCATTACCACCACCACATTCGACTCATCAGCGTCAAGATTACTATAACTCGAGGTCGCCTGGGAATGGAAGGTTACCACCAATCACGAGTGATGACAGAGACAGGGACAGAATGGTCTTACCTCCCTTGGTTCCTGCAGATCCTCATGCCCATTATCCACGGTACCACCATTCTCATGGTGAGAGAGAAAGGTATCGATATGACTCGTCACCTGGTCCACACCATCAATCTCAACACCATCGTTCATACGACAATCATCACCATCATCGAACACATCACTCACACAGTCGTTATGAGCATGAAACAAACGGCAGGGACGGTGATTGGAGGCATGTGAAACGGGAAGACCCGGAAGAGCATGTGTCGTTCAGTGAGAGAGAACGAGATCGAAGAGAGTCTTCTGTTCGCGCTCGTGAGAGGTCGCCGCCGTATGGACGAGGACATCATGATGAACCTCAATATCGATATTATTCCGAACGAGAAGGTGAGAGGTGGTTGCCTAGACCTCGATCACCTTCTCCTGCGCCTAGAGAAGATGAGTATGATGGTTATCGACATGATAGGGAGAGAGTTAGGGAGAGGGATTATGTGTATCAGAAGAAACATAATGGAGATGGAGCGAATGGAAGTTTTTCAGGGAATTTACCACCTCCACCGGATTTGGGTCGACATCATCATCACCCGCAGCAGCATCAATATCATCATTCGTCGAACAGAGATGAACGACATCATCAGTCCCATCGTTCGCATCCTGATCCGCGTCAAGTGTCTTCATTGTTGAATGATCCTGTTCCTCAAGCACCTCCACCGTCGGTTCCTACTCCGGTCTCTGGAGGGTCGAGTTCAACTACACCCATCCCAGGTCAGACGTCTGCAACATCCAAGCCGAGAAGAAAGCCTGGAACAGGGACGAAGCGTAAAGCGGACGCCATGCTCACCGATGACGGTGATCAGCTCCTTGCTGCACTCGTTGAAGATAGTTCTCGACCTTCATCTTCGTCAAAGAGACATCATGGAGACAAGGAAGGGTCAGCTGAGAAACTTGTTGTTAGTGCTGAAGGGAAATCTCCAGCGCCTCTCCCACCTCGATTACTTCCACCTGTTCCTCCTAGACCTACATCTCCTCAGTTTATGAAGGTTTATCCGATTGATGTTGTACCCCCTCTTGAGCCGGCGGATGATCCTGCAAAGATTGGGGAGCAAGTTTTGGCAGAACGTCTCACCGCTATGGAAGCGCTGCAAATTCGAATTTGGCTTCAAATTGCCCGTGAAGAAATTCCCAAAGCACAAAAACTTCAAGTTCATGGTTATATCGCAAAACTTTCTCAGCATCGACGGGTGGCTGGTACCGCAGCTGGAACCAAAGGCGCCTTACGTCCATACAAAAAGAACGATTCAAATCTGAGAGCGAAGAAGATTACGAAGGAGGTGGGTAATTATTGGAGAAGGAGTGATAAAGAAGAATTGGAGATGAAGAAACGGTTGGAGAAGGAAGCGTTCCAGAAGAGTAAACAGGCTGAAGAGACTAGAGAAGCTGAGAGACAGGCTAGGAAGTTGGAATTCTTGATTACTCAAACGGAATTGTATAGCCATTTCGTTGGGAATAAAGGAAAAGGGGGTAAGTTTCGGCTGAGTTGTACTTACGCTGACATCCGTCACTTACTTTCGTTTACCCACAGGTGCGGACGATGCTGAAAAAGAAGATCTTGTTGAGGCAGACGAGGCTCAAGGTGATTTCCCGGCAGATGTTAGAGAGTTGGATTTCGATCAGGGTGAGTATATGAACTATGAATTAAGCTTGTTAATATTAAATTCTGCTTCATAGCCGATTCGAATACTCTTCGAAAACTTGCTACTCGGAAAGCTCAGCGTGCAGCTGCTCGCACCCGAAAACACAAATCCAAGTTTGAGGTTCCAGGAGCAACGACGCCCGTCAATGGCGCTTTGGGGGCTTCAGTGTTAGAAACGGAAGCTGAACGAACGGAAGCTGTTGAGAAAGAAGTTGCCGATCTAGTGGCGTCGAGGATGAACGAAGCAAATCAAAATGCCAACCAAGGCATCGTCGACTGTATGTACAACTCCACGTTCCTATTGACTACGTCTGACATGAACCGCTTTAATAGTGGACTCGGACGAGCTGAATTTCCAGAACCCGAGTTCTATGAAGGATCAAATGACTATCTCACAACCTCAGATGTTGAATGCTACGCTAAAGGACTATCAATTAAAAGGCTTGAATTGGCTGGCTACATTGTACGATCAGGGTATCAATGGAATTCTTGCAGACGAAATGGTACGGTCATCGTTGTCCAGCTGGATCAACTTCGTACTAACTTGTGTAAATAGGGTCTTGGCAAGACTGTGCAGTCGATATCATTGCTCGCACATCTCGCTGAAGCTCATAACATCTGGGGCCCATTCTTAGTTGTGGCCCCTGCTTCAACATTGCACAATTGGCACCAAGAACTCACTCGCTTCGTTCCGGCTCTGAAAGCCATTCCATATTGGGGTCAACCAAAGGATCGTCAAACGTTGAGGAAATTCTGGGCTAATGACAGACATGCTATATGGACAAAGGACTCGGAGTGCCATGTCGTTGTCACCAGCTACACAATGGTGAGTGGTTAGGCTTCAGACTGATCCGACACTGTTCGCTCACTTCGCTTCTCGATTACAGATGATCAATGATTACAAGTACTTCCAGGCCCTTAATTGGCAATTCCTCATTTTGGACGAAGCTCAGGCTATTAAGAACTCCAATAGTGCAAGATGGAAAGCTTTATTGGGTCTGAACACTCGTAACAGGTTGCTACTGACCGGAACACCAATCCAAAATTCAATGCAGTGAGTAGTTCCGGTTTACTACTTTGTAAAGACGGACATTGCTCACCCATCTTTCAGGGAACTCTGGGCATTACTGCACTTTATCATGCCGAGCTTGTTTGACTCACATGATGAATTCAGTGAATGGTTCTCCAAGGATTCTGAGAACCAAAGTGAAGGCAAAGGAAACGGTTTAACTGAACATCAGCTCAGACGACTTCATTTGATTCTCAAACCTTTCATGCTAAGACGGGTGAAACGGATGGTGCAGTCTGAACTTGCGGAGAAGGTATGTCGGCTCTTTAGACGATGCAACCGTGATACTAAAGGCAACTGTTGTATAGGTTGAAATCGACGTCTTTTGCGAGCTTAGTCCAAAGCAGCGTGCTTTGTATCGTGGATTACGAAGCAATATTTCCATCAGTGATCTCTTGTCAAAGGCTGCCCATCTCAATGATGCCGTTAGTGCTCGTCACTTGATGAATCTCGTAATGCAATTCCGCAAGGTGCGAAAGAATCTGACCAGAGTCTTGTCCGCTATTGAACCAGAATTCGCATTAGGTGTGCAATCATCCAGAGCTTTTCCAGCGCACGGATGTCATAGCTCCCTTCGCATTCTGCAACTTTGCACAAACAGGCAGCATCATGCGAGAAGGCAACTTTGTTGATTGTCCAGACTCTGCGTCTAATCCAATTGAAGTTGTACTTCCACGGATCATGTATCAAGATGGTGGCTTGCTTTCTGTTCCGGGAGAGAACGCACGCGTCGGCTCAGACACGCATTTGTTGTACAACCTCATGAACATCTGGTCCACTGATAATATCGAGAAGTCGACTCGTGAACGTGGTGAGTGTCATTTGACTTTATCCCTGAACACTATTCACTGAAACTATGTCCTATTAGGTTCCGCTTTCTCGTTCCTTCCTTTGGTGCATATTACTGCTGGTGAGGCTCACAGCCTCTACGTTGCACCCCTGATGAAACGGCTTCTACTCGCTGCATCCCAAGAGCGAGAACTCAAGGAACATGGTCCATTACTCTTGTAAGAACACTCGTCGTGCTCCAATTTTTTTTGCTTATAGTTTTCTCCGTAGCGATTCTGATTTCGGCTTCAGTGCGACTGCTGCTCCGATCATTGTTCCAACATATCGACTTTCGCGGTTCATGGACTTCCCAGAGAACCTACCACCTTTGGATTGCATTTCCGAGACCTCATGGAGATCATCCTACCTCTCTCGACCAGGCATTCGATGCTATATTCCAGCAGCCGTGGCTCCTCCTATGAGCACATACTGCTCTGATCGCACATTCGTGGAATCACAAGAGCGTTTGAACTCTAGCAGCATAGATTCAATTGCTTTGTATGGCCTTCCTCCAGATTATATGGATGACATTCCATCCTTTCAAGCCGCTCGCGAAGTTCTGCCTGGTCTCATGTCTCCTCAAGGATTAATCCAAAGCTCCCCGTCGGATTCTCTCCATCCATCTGTGATGCAAATTCCTAATGCCGATAGACTCATCTTCGACTCCGCGAAACTGGCCCGACTAGATGCCTTGTTACAAGAGCTGAAGGCTGGAGGTCATCGAGTTCTCATATACTTCCAGATGACCAAGATGATTGACTTGATGGAGGAGTATTTGGTGTATCGTCAATACAAGTATCTTAGACTGGATGGTGAATCGAGGATCGAGGATCGACGTGATATGGTTCTTGATTGGCAGACAAGGTCAGTTCCTTCACTCTCTCATGTATGGAGGGGAGGCGTTGACCATTTACCGCTCTGACATTCAGGCCCGACCTATTCGTCTTCCTTCTGAGTACTCATGCAGGTGGTCTGGGAATTAACCTTACTGCTGCCGATACTGTCATATTCTACGAGAATGATTGGAATCCTTCGAATGACTCTCAAGTGAGTTGATATGCACGCAAGATAACCAACCACTATCTGATCACTTGCTAAATAGGCTATGGATCGTGCTCACCGCATCGGACAAACGAAGCAAGTCACTGTATACCGCCTTATCACTCGTGGTACCATCGATGAGCGTATCGTCCAACTTGCGCGTGTAAAGAAAGATGTGAGTGCTCACAATCAGGCGTCCAATGAAATAGATAGCTGACTTTGTACTCGTAGGTTTCTGATATTGTTGTCGGAAACAAAGACTTTAGGGAGATGGCCAAACCTACGGAAATCGTCTCCCTTCTTCTTGATGATGAAGAGTTGCGTAATATTGATAGACAAGCCCTGGACGGTGATGGCAAGCGAGCCACGAATCTTGCCAATGTTGGACCTTGGGATGCAGATGGAGACGACTTCTTTAGCGGAACAGCTCGTGCTCCGAATGAAGATGAAGAAGAAGCTGCAGGTACTGATCAACCTTCTCCAGTCAAACAAAGGCGAGGAAAAGGTCGAGGAGGCCGGGCAGGGCCTAGAGGTTCTCGAGCAAAGGCTGTGGACGATGATTCTTAAATCTCCTGTTGTACTGCTGTGCCTTTTAGATTTTATTCGTTACAATCTATTTTGTATATTTTGGTGTTTTGCAAAATCTCTGGGGTAAATTTAGCGGTGTGATCTCCGAATATCCCCGTGAGGGTCGGTTCACACCGGAAAGAGCCAACAAACGTCAATTTCGCAACGACCAGCCCTCGTTGAAAAGCCCTCACATTCAGCCCAGAGCTCTTTCGGAACCCCTTCACGGAATCCATCTCTAATCTCATTTCGCTTATATACCACTTCTCGTATCTTCAACGGAATCTATCCTGCTACCGCGTCACTTTCTGAATTTTTGAAACACGCGATCACCTCAAAAGTAATCCCTTCAGTCTAATATCACAATGCTCTCTAGAACTGTGAGTTACTCTATTTACTTCTCGTAATGAGCAAACTCTCTTTTGGAAGAAGCGTTTGGCTGCAACTTTCCTGTGAAAATTGGCCAAATGGCTTATTCCCAGATTCTTTGAATTTCGTCTGGCCCGGTATCATTTGACCGGATGGACTACATCATCTTATCTATGCTTCAATCAGGAGTCTAACCTTGTCTTCTACGCAGCTTCGTAACAAGTCACTCGTCCCAGCCAACCCGGCACTGACAGCTTTCAGAAACTTCAATTCCACTGCGAGTAGAATGGTCAGTGTTGAGACAGTTCTTTAATGTGCGAACAGGTCTCCGACCAGACATCTTGATCTCCAGGCTGCTGCTAAATACCGCACTGAGCGCGATACCTTTGGCGAACTCCAAGTGCCAGCAGACAAATACTATGGTGCACAAACCCAGAGGTACGTCATGCAATGATACCCCTTCCCTGGTTCCTATTAGCTCATCGTCATCTTTGTCCAGGTCACTTCAAAACTTCGATATTGGAGGTCCCACAGAGCGTCTCCCACCTCCTCTCATCAAGGCATTTGGTGTCCTCAAGAAGGCAGCTGCCAGAGTGAATTCTACATATGGCTTGGATCCCAAAATCTCAGAAGCCATCCAGAAGGCTGCTGATGAAGTCATTACTGGAGATCTCATAGATCACTTCCCTCTCGTCGTGTTCCAGACTGGAAGCGGTACCCAAAGCAACATGAACGTGAACGAGGTGAGTTTGTGAGCTCTGGCACTCCATCGTGGACAGTTGATTTATTGTATTATAGGTGATCTCAAACCGAGCCATCGAGATTCTCGGCGGAGAGCTTGGATCCAAGAAGCCCGTTCATCCTAATGATCATGTCAACATGTCTCAGAGCAGTAACGACACGTAAGGCTGCATTATTGCTTGCTTGATTCGTCTCTGAACCCAATCCCCTGAATTAGCTTCCCTACTGCAATGCATGTAGCAGCAGTAACTGAAATCAACCGCAGCCTGCTGCCTGCCTTGTACACCCTTCGTGATGCTCTCAATGACAAAGCCAAGGAATTTGACCAAATCATCAAGATTGGTCGCACCCATTTGCAAGATGCTACACCTCTGACCTTGGGACAAGAATTCAGCGGCTATGTGCAGCAACTTACGAATGGTATTGAACGCGTCAAGGCAGTTATTCCCAGATTGAGCTTGTTGGCCCAAGGTGGTACTGCCGTCGGTACTGTGAGTTCTGAGGAGTATGTTCAATTCGTTGCATTCACTGATATATTGTGCCCATCCAGGGTCTCAACACCAAAAAAGGTTTCGACGTCAAAATTGCCTCCGAGATCACCAAAATCACTGGATACGAGTTCCAGACTGCTCCTAACAAGTTCGAGGCGTTGGCAGCACATGATGCACTCGTCGAGGCTCATGGTGCCCTCAACGTTATAGCCGTCTCTTTCATGAAGATTGCCAATGACATCCGATACCTTGGTAGTGGACCCAGATGCGGATTGGGAGAATTGAGTCTCCCAGAAAATGAGCCAGGATCAAGTATCATGCCTGGTAAAGTCAACCCCACTCAGTGCGAGGCTTTGACGATGGTTGCTGCTCAAGTGATGGGCAACAACACAACTGTTTCTGTTGCAGGAAGTATGGGACAGTTTGAGGTAGGTTTCTCGGTGTTTATCTTCCGTGAACGCTTGGAATTTAATCCTTTTCACCAAGCTCAACGTGTTCAAACCAGTTATAATCAAGAACGTCCTCCAATCGATCCGACTCCTTGCTGATGGTGCACGCTCTTTCACTGACCACTGCGTTGTTGGTATTCAAGCCAACGAGAAGCGTATCTCTCAACTCTTGAATGAGTCCCTCATGTTGGCGACTATTCTCAACAGTCATTTGGGTTACGATAGTAAGTCACAACCAGGCAGTTCATGAGGCGAGCCCAAAGACTGATTTCACCTTAATAGACGTGGCCAAGGCGGCTAAGAAGGCTCACAAAGAAGGAACAACGCTCAAGGAGGCTACCGTTTCTTTGGGGCTGTTGACTCCTGAAGAGTTTGACCAGAAGGTCAGACCAGAGCTTATGCTCTACCCTGATGAAGCGTAACTCAGGAGGTGTTGGAGTCACGAGATGTAGTCATATCTGATATCAATGGAGTTTTTATTGGGGCGTCAAACGTGTGATCCTGAGCAAGTCTTCCTTTCATCAAATGATGACTCTTGTCGCAAAAGATGCAATCAGGCGCTGGGGTATTGGTCCAGCAAAATAACACTTTCAATTCACACTTGTGGTACGACAAAGGAAGGGATGGTATGTATACAAAAGACATGGTCCGTATTGTGAGAGAAAAAGGAAAGAATAATGTGAGTGGAGTTGGGTACGAATAATTTGTGGATAAGGTAAGAAAGTCCGTGATTGTTGAAATCATGACGACTCAGAACATGTGATTGAAGTTATGATTGAGATGTGTGGTCGTTTCATGGGGCATAAGTTAAAGGAGTGATGAGACAAAGAATGAGTTCGAGAGACATCCCACTTGCTGGGACGTTTAAGCAGTTGGTCTTAGATGGGATAGGAGCTTGAGAGTTGAAGGCCGGCGAGACCTCCGAGTCGCCTTGGCCATTGATGAAGCAGATAAGATGTCTCCTTCGAGCTTGCGAGAGGGTTTCGAGTTGAGGGTTGGTAGCTTGATCTGGCTGACCAACGACATGAAACTATTCCTCTCCTTGGGTGCGTCTGACGGAGTAGGAGCTATAATCACCTCTGGGACAATTTCGTGCACATAAGGAGAGTCGACAATGGTGGTAATGACAGGGGAAACGTTGAAAGCTCCGCATTCTTGAACATGAGGTGCGATGCTCGAAGGAGGGGTGTAAGGTGAATCGGATTCGTCTGAAGAGGATGTTCCGGGAGAGTCAAACCCCATCATCTCTTCATCATCAACGAAGAGAAAGTTGCTGCTCGTGTAATGATTGGCGACTTGAAGGAGTTCGGAAAGTGGAGAATCGGTCGCGTATCGGGTGGTCAGATGGCTTTTGATTTGAGTTGCGGGGTATTCTGCCTTGGTGACCATGTAAGGATCTTCACCTCCTTCAGACATATCATCCAAATCGCTGTCGTCAAAGTCGGAGCCAGAATCGAAACTGAAATGCGATACCATGTCCGACTCGCCCGAGTTATCCGACGTCCAGTCTGGTCGTTCGACAAGGCGGCATACCGCAAGGGCCCGTTCCACCTTTTCTTCAACCACCACGCGGTCGTACATCAACTGACCAGCCGCAAGTTTGACGAGTGGGGGCGCATTTTCGAGTTCCCCAGACGAGAGCGTGAATTTCTGAATGTGCATCACCTCTTCCCTGAATCGGTCGAGACTGATCCTATCTTCCCATCGGCAAGTGAAGATCTTTCTCAAGAGCTCATTAAGCTCACGAGAAATGGGGAGGATGGACATGAGGAACTGTGGGTTTTTGAGGTAATTGGAGAACGTCGTGTCTTCATAATGAGCACGCTTCCACGGGTTGCGTCCGCAAGCGAGATTGATCAAGAGAACGCCCAACGCCCAAACGTCGTGGGCCCGAGCAGAATAGGGTGAAGTGCGTTCTCGGCGGATCAGTACACCGCCTTCAACGTCACCGTAACATTCTACCAGAACAAATTCAGCGAATTGCTTTGCGCAGAGCCGAAGAAGCGAGAGGCTTACCTGGAGCCATATAGTAAGTTGATCCAACCCCCATCTCCCAGCACAGCTCGGAAGCAGTAGCCAAGCCAAAGTCAGCCACTGCCAGCCTGGGCCGGTTATCTGAAGGGTTAACTCGATATAGAATGTTCTCTGGCTTGATATCACGATGGTACACGCCAATAGAATGGCAGTGTTCCACTGCATCAAGAACTTGCAGGAAAGCGTGGCGGATCATCTCTGTACGGCCGAGATAGAGCTGCTTTTCAGTGATGGCAGTGAACAGGTCACCCTCGTAGAAGTCCATGACTAGAAATAGAAGGTTGTCCTCCTTGATGACACGTCGTAACCGAACAACGTTCTCGTGTTCTGTTGAAAGTGCGTGAAGACGAGCCTCGGTGTACACAAAGTCGTCATCCCCATTGCCTGTGATGATGCACTTGACAGCGTACGGAGCTGGGAGTAGAGGACCCTGTCGAACTTCACCGCGGAAGATAACTCCGAAAGCGCCTACGGTAATGACAGATCCGAGATGAACCACACCATTGTTGATAGTCCTTCCTACCAACTGCTTTGCGAGAGCAGTATATTGAGCGAGCTTGGGTGCCATTCGTGAGACACGTGAGGAGGCGAACACGAGAAAGGAAAAGTGACGAGAGGTAGAGGGAGGAGGAGGAGGAGGGGATCGACTGTGCTTTACAAGAAAGGATGACGAGGGGTTTTAAGGTAAATTGGGAGGATGAAACAATTGGGGGCAGCTTAATTTGCTGTGAGTCTTCGGAGCACCCATTTGACATTATATCGAGGGGCGCAGATTCACACCTCGGTTGCAGTGCCCTTTCAGGTTACAAAAAAATTCTAAGATCGAAAATGCGTTAAGCGTCTAGTGCCGTTTTACTCCGAATGAGCATTTGTCCGCTACATTTGAATGTCCTAAGATGGAGCGCTGAATTGGTTGTGTCTTAGTTCCGGTTATTAGTGGTTTGTCCTATCCGAAGAGCTTACAACATAATCGCGGAACCAAAGGGTGCACCGCTCCAGTCTGTTTTGATAATATCAAAACCTGACTCATACACCTCCTTTTCTACGTGGTAACTATAGTTGAATGACACGTAAGTAGTACGAGTCAGGCAACTGTGCAGTTGTTCCCTACACCACAACATGAAAATTGATGGTCCGACCGAATCGGACAATACGAAGATTGTGCGGCTAGTGGTTCTCACATGTGGTCGACAGTTACACCCCTTACCGCAACCAAACCATATCCGGCTTTCGTCATGTGCGCAGACCGGCCACACAAGTGTTACCAAGCCATCGATCGAATTCTCGCAGCTCGCAAATTTCGCAAGTTTGATGGCTTCCTGGGCGTACGGTACCGGCGAGTTCTGTACCGTGAGCATCACGGGAGCCGACGATGCTGCCCTGTTCCTGAATTACGGTCCCGCTAGGAACCCGTCCCCACCGTTCAGTGTGATTTTATAAATACAGCGTTGTGAATCTGTTCCTTGCCAGGCTTCTATCTACACGACTCGATTCATAGGCTATGCACCGCTTGAGATGGAGTCGAGATAAGGAGTCGAGATCTCGAAACGGAACACTCCAAAATTGCACATGGTGAATGATTTCAAAACTGAATTGCACAATAAAATAAGTGGATCTAAACATGATATCGAAAGGGTAATAGTGTCCAAACATGGAAAGTAATAAAAGGTCGGTTACGATAGTCGGGAGAGGGTATAATAAATTAATTGCTAGCAAGAGCGGTTGCGAGAGCGTCAATATGGGCAGGAGCGGTAGCTTTAACCGGGACCGCAATATCCGCTATATCAACAGCGTACTCCAACGCCTGCCGCAGATCCTCTATTAGATCTTCGGCATCCTCGACGCCAACACTCAGACGGATGAGATCAGGACCAATACCGAGTAGCTTACGCTCTGCGGGTGGTATGCTCTGAATCGAAAGTAAAGTAAATACGTCAGAATATGACATCAAATGGGCGCGGATAAACATTAACTCACTCCATGCGTCATCTTCTCTGGAAGTTCAGCTAAACTTTCAACTCCACCAAGACTCTCGGCGAGAGTGAACAACTTGGTACGGGTAAGGAAGCGTTCAGCCGCGCCGTCGTCACCACGAATGCGGAAGGAGACCATTCCACCGAATGGGATACCGCCTCGTGAAGCTGCATCTCCGGGCAACGAGTCAACAAACTTTCGAGCATGCGGTGAAAGTGAGTCGACGGCAAGTTGATGTAGAGGATGAGATTCAAGACCCGGATAGATAACCTCCTTGACGTATTCTGATCTTTCGAGGAATGAGGCGACAGCAAGAGCGTTCGTTCCATGAGCCCTCATGCGAAGCTGCAGTGTTTTAGCGCCGCGCTGAGCAAGCCAAGCATCATGTGGCGATGGAATAGCTCCGATGGCATTTTGAAGGAATCGAAGTTTAGACGTGAGGGCAGCGTGATGGGCGGGTAAAATGGCTGCACCCATGATCACATCAGAATGACCATTGATGTATTTGGTCAAACTAAAGAATGACGAATTTAGCATTTGCACGAGTCTAAAATAAGCTCGACCGATGCTTACCTATGCACTACAATATCAGCGCCTTGCAAAAGGGGTGATGACCAATATGGCGAGAGGAAGGTGTTATCGACGAGAACAAGAGGATTAGAGGGGTGTGACCTGGCGATAGCGACGACTTTCCGAATGTCGATAAGGCGAAGGGTAGGGTTCGTGGGGGATTCGATCCAAATTAACTGGAAAAACAAAGTTCTGAATCAGCTCCAAAACTTCGGGAAACGGGAGCCCGCTTAAACTCACCTTTGTATTATCTTGGATCGCATCATAGATAGCCTGTTCCGAGGCCTTTTCGAGATCTACAAAGGTGGTAGACAATCCCTGATTTTCCGTAGCGACACGCCTCATGTATCGGAATGTTCCACCGTAGACATCGTTTACAGAAACGACGTGTGCGTCAGAGCCGAGACTGAGGATGACCGTGGCAGTTGTTGCAGAGCCTGAGCTGAAGGCTACAGCCTCTGCTCCGCCTGCTTCGAGAGAAGCGAGGAGAGTCTCCAAGCTGTCCCTATTGGGATTGCCAGATCGACTGTACTCGTAGCCCTACAACATCAAAAGTAAGACACTAAGACTCGACTTGTTCATATGTGATTAGCTCACCTTGTGTACACCGACGGCGTCTTGCTTGAAAGTAGTTGAGAGTGAAATAGGTGCAATGACAGCATTGGTAGCTGGGTCTGGCTCAGAGCCGACGTGGATAGCACGAGTGCTGAAACCTCGGGATTCCTTACGGAGAGTAAGAGCGGGGGTCATGTTAATAATAGGAGAAGAGGTGGAGTGACGGAGGAGACTGTTGGACAGGATGAGGAGTTTCTTGGGAAACCAGAGGATACTTATACTAAACCGGAGGAGAATGCGCTGGATTGCTTAGTGACCAATCCATTTTTTTCTGTTTCGTTTGAGGAAAGTGGACCGCCCGAAGGTGGGAGATGAATGATGATGACAGGAGCACGCCATCACGATACCCCGATCACTGGCCTTTGTTGGATTACTGACTGCTGACCAAGACTCCGATGCACGTGACCGGCGACACCTCGGCTTCTCTCCACCGGCTGCAATGTGATACTTGATGACGCACCGACATCCACCGACCTCCACCTCTTGGTTTAAGTAAGACCTTGCCTCTGCTTATTCCATGCGTTTCCGCGCAGTCTCCAGTGGAAAGTTTCCCTCGAAACCGTCGTCCTCAGCATCACTAAGCATTTCCTAATAATATTCTTGGCTACCGAAGGTTTTGCCTCCACCGTCCCCCCGAATTTCCACCTTGTACCAGGTGAGCGGTAAATTGTTCCTTGCTATCGTGGCTCGACTTGAGGCTATTGCTGGCCTTGAGACACGAGAGTCAACAATCACGTCAATGGGCCCAATCTCACCCACGGATCTTCATCCTAGATAACTCATGACTCTCGATTTGCCAAAAACGACAAAGGCCCTAATTTTGTCGACGGCGAAGAAGTCTCCTGATGACCCCTTGTTTGAGATATCAATTCAGGAGAGGCCGATCTCCACTCTCAAGGAGAATGAAGTTCTAGTTCGAATTGCTGCTGCAGCGTACAATTATCGAGAGGTAAGCACCCTCGTATGTCAATGACGCCATCTTGTCATCTTCGGTGGCTAGCATTGATTCATTTGCCAAGTTGCTGATGCTTTCTTATCTTCTCCATTGACAACCTTGCTCGCAAATGAACGGTACCCCGCATCCTGCTGATACAACCAGTTATGGCAAAGAAAGAACCAATATCCGGGAATTGCTGATGGAAGTGTCATGGGAGCCGACGGAGCTGGTCAGTTTGTTGCGGAGTCAAATATCGACATGGTCTTGTGCTGACCTCCTCACTCTCATGGGCGTCATGTGTGATCTGGGTTCCACAACTGGATGGAACAGGAGTCGTCATTGCATCGGGATCGACTAAGCCAGATGACCCGATAGTTGGAAAACGCGTATTTCTGGTGCCCATGCGAGGTTGGAAGTCTGATCCACGAGGGCCGGAGGAAAAGTGAGCAATAATTCTCCCATTACGGACCGTATTCGTCACTCTTCTCACCGACATTTTCTCTTTTATTCCGTCTTCCGTAAGATTCGGAATCGTAGGAGGAGGATCTAATCCAC
>WSTZ01000014.1:6366-37013 GCA_019632295.1 Tulasnella sp. 418 | reverse complement strand
TCCAGTTGGTTTGAAAAGTCTTCAAGACAGCGGCATGAGACTGTAAAACGCCACAAGTGAAAAACCAGAAGGTAACGCCGAAGCATCCAGAGTATCGGACCACAGGATCTGCGCTGGAAATTCAAAGAATGATATATTGGATATCCAACGGACTAGCATGACGTCTACCGAGCATTCAAAACCAGCACGTTGCGTTTTTGCCATCACCCTTATCAAGCTCCTAACAGCACAGGCAATCTGGCCCTGACTCGTCTCGATATGGAATTGTGGAGGTTTACATCAAGCAAGCCGCCGGCTCAAGGCCCTACCGTAACTCGTCATATATATAGGCCAGGTAAGCCGGCCCATTCTCGCGAACTCCCTTCTACCCTCCTCCCTCCAATCTAGTGCACCATTTCCGCAAAAGGAGAGGTCAGGTGTGCCCCCAGTGCCCCACCTTCCATCTTGGCTGGTTCTGTTACTCTAGCATCAACATCGTCCATTTTTATTCGACATACCTACTTCATCTGATATATATCCTGGTTAGAATTCTTTTTTCCCTCAACAATCAAGATCCAAGATGACCTCCAACGTATCTTCAACAAAAGACAGGCCAATCGTGGCCGTATGTTCAGCTAGGGGCAGGCAAGGAGGCAATGTGATCAAAGCACTCCTCGCACGCGATGAATTTTCCATAAGAGCCCTAACGAGATGTCCTCCAGGATCGTCAGGAGTAGAAAGTAAGTAATGCCGGATTCAGCCATGCATTTTGCCATTGCTCATTGCTTCGTGTACAAGAATTGGCTTCAATGGGGGTCGAAATAGTGCAGGCGGACTACGATAAACCGGAGACATTGGAGAAAGCTTTCAAAGGATGTTACGGAGTTTTTGGTGTGACTGATTGTAGGTTTTTTGTTTGCTTCATTAGCTTGCGCTGAATATAGAAAATGAACAGGGTATGAAGCCCAAGAGGGCGAGATTCGGCAAGGAAAGAACATTGTAGATGCCGCCAAACTGAATGGCGTGAAACATTTTGTTTGGTCGTAAGGATGTTATTCCATATCACTTCATACCTTTGGTTTGATCCATGTGTTTGATTAGATCTGGAGCAGATATGAAGGGAGCCGTCTGCGCTAACAGCACCAAACATGCGGTCGCAGAGTATCTGATGGCATCAGGCATGCCATATACCTGTGTCACAGCTCCGGTGTTCTACGACGTGAGTTCCTTATCAAGATCCATATTTTATGTCACTGACCTGTCCAAAAAACAGTCATTTTTGCTTGTGGTGCGTATACCAACGATGGATGGCCTTCTTCATTTGCTGATGTCATAGACTACAGCTAGAAAAGGCTACTTCTGGTGGATACAAAATGTCTGCAAGTTTTCCAATCGATGCTCGAGTGCCCTATGCAAGTCCAGTCGACTGGGGGATATGGGTAGGTAGATACTTTACATTGAGCCAAATATGAAGCTGATGACTTTTATTCTGATAGGTTGCGACTATTCTGTCTGACCCGCAGGAATGGATTAATAAATCCGTCAAACCATGTAGCGAGTGGCTCTTAACAACTGAAATGGGCGAGACTTTGACGGAGGTGACTGGAGAGCAGTGTGTAATCCCACCCATCACTACTGCCCAATTCTTGGCCTTCGAGCCGACTGAGGAGAGTCTTCATAACGAGAAAACCATGTAAGTTATAATTTGTGAGAATCGTATGATACTGATTTTAATTCCTTTAGGATGGAGTTCTATCTTGGAACCTACTCCAGACAAGAGTTCTCATACAACTTAGGCCATCAATTAAGTCCACACCCAAAACTGTGGCGAGATGTCTGTGAAGAGATGGTGGAAGCAAACGAGACTACTACGAAGTCTCCTGTTGACGGTCCCTACTCGCCGTTAGATGTTCAGGTGTTTCAATATTGTGAGGAGACGGAACTGTGATATCATTGTTGCCGAATCTCATATCTATCCTTAGCGGGCTAGTGTGGGAATGTCGGGAACGAACTCACGAACTCAATGGTAGCACTATACTAGTGCCCATCAATTGCCTGGGCACGATTCTGCACATTGTGTCTGTTGAATCCGTTCATCAAAATATACTAAAACTCGATGTAATTTCAATGGTAGTCTAGGAATCAAACAAAGCTTTGTGTGGTACTAACGGACACCGTTCACTTAGCGTTGCAAAATATGACGATACTCCATCATTGCAATTTACTTCTGTATAGACAAGCTTCCCGGTTGCGGAAGCTCTTTCCGACCCTCAGAGGCTTAGATCTTTAGGCAGCGCAGAAACATACGAATGAAGTTCTCCTTAAACTGACAAGGTTTTCTCATATGATCATGCTAGCCTTGGTTGATCCAAGCCCCTGTTAAGGTGAATGTTTCATCCAGCTCAGTGGTTGGGTGACGTCGATCGGGGATACGTCCCTTGCGAAACCCGGCGATTTGAGGGAATCAAAAGTTTTTCTCGCAAGCAATCAGGATTTTCAGATGAGGGTGAGGAGATCACCTACGATGAATTGAATCGATCTGCGTGCATGAGGTCAATGATATGACATCTTGAAAGGCCACAGCTTGGACGCTTGATTAATGGTAGTAAACTATGTTGAAGGTTGAGTGATGATGGGAGTAGCAAATTTCAATAACATGACAATAAAGGCAATTCATTAGTAATTTTCATCATGGTCGATAGAACTCAAAGGCACCTCCGCAGTATCACGGTGCCGGGCCCGCGATTATGGTAAAGATGCTCCTGACGGGACTCGGTATTGCAACGACTGTTGATCATGAGATGTCCAAATAGACTTTCGACGTCGATACCGAGCGAAAGTCCGCTGCATTTAGGTAATGTATCATCCAATCAAGAGCACCCTCAGAGTCCACACTTCTATATAAGTTATCCGAGCCACCTTTAATCAACGACCGATGCTTAGCCTCCTTTCTTACTTACCATCATCAGCTATTATTTGAGCCGTCTCCAAAAGAAAGTCTCAACTCTACCACTGTCACAACGGCCGCACCTGATACCATTTCCTCCGTTGCAAGTTTGTCAACTTCATGGCAGATAGTGTTTCACTATGCGGCAGCAAACCGGTGATAGCCATTTGCGGCGCACGAGGAAATCAAGGATCAGCTGTCATTCAAGCATTACTTGCCAAGAATACCAAGTTTGATTTGCGAGGGATAACAAGACACGCTCCTAATTCTACGGCGGCTAAGGGTAAAGTTCAATTCATGGTCATTGTTATCTATCGAAGATTGGTTGCGCTTACATCTTTACAGAACTAGCGGCATTAGGTCTTAATTCGGTGGTTCAGGCCGACTATGACAACCCAAGCACATTGTTGAGGGCATTCGAAGGCTGCTATGGTGTGTTTGGCGTAACCAGCTGTATGTGTACACCTCATAATTATCGCATCCATACTGATATTGTTGTTTGAAAGGGTATGAAGCCGGAAAAAATGAGACACAGCAAGGGAAGAACCTTGTGGACGCGGCGAAAGCTTGCGGAGTAAAACATTTTGTTTGGTCGTAAGCCCTGCCACATTGTCCTTCAGACATTTATATCTGTACTAATCTCCCGACTAGCTCGGCACCACTGGTTGGTGATGTCTTAAGCAGCTTCACCAGCAAGGCATTGGTCACAGAGTATCTTGAGACCTCTGCTATGCCATACACGTGCATCCAAATTCCGATATTTTATGATGTGAGTCTCCCCAGTGGCGTCAATATAAATGTTGACAAGTATCTATCGTAGTCCGTGTTCATGATGGTACGTACGTCGGTTTCAGTCTATGCTCTACTAATTAAAGATCATTGGGCAGATTGACAAGCTCGTCTCTGGAGCTCTCTCTCTGAGACATATGAATGCAGCCAGTTCCCGAGTAGCATATGCTGATCTCTCCGATATAGGCATATGGGTAATTATTTATTATTTATCACGTAGGTTATTGATCGGTAACAGCATGATTTAACGCGCAGGTAGCCAATGTCTTCGATAACCCGGACACATGGAGTTGCAAAACTATCAATCCATGTACTGAATGGCTTTCAACATCAGAATTAGCGGAGGTCTTGTCAGAAACATCCGGGAAAGAGTGTCAAGTTATCCATATTCCCCTGGAGGACTTCTTGTCCGCTCCTGAAAACGAGCTCCTTAGAGGCGTAAAGGCTGAGTACGTGCAGTCCTATGTACAATGATCTATTGGCTAACATTTGGAATTTCTCAGTATCGATTTTATTGCGAAAAGTTACGATAATCAGGTATGGTCAACGCGCCTCGGTCACGAGCTCAGTCAGCAACCAAAAACATGGATAGATAAATGCAAAGAAAAGTTTCATTTGGATGAAACAACATTGAAAACGCCTGTAGAAGAGCCCATTGCGGTGCAGATGGATTTATGTGTTCAAGTAACCCGAGACTATGATGAAAGAGCCCTATAGAGGAGAGCGACCAGAGGCCTCGACCTCTTCTAATTCGTCATACTATACACTATTCATGTAACGTAATTTTAATTGGACAGACTATCTGGTGTGGATCTTTTTGGAGAGTGTTGATTTGAAGGCACCTGAATTTCACGCAAAGCCCGCCGAAGTCTTATTGTGAATTGAAGTCCTAGCACCATTGGTGACGTACGACTTGTCCAATTGGTACAAACACGAGACGCCTCAGCGCCGTTATTCATTAGCTCTATGATGCCGCGACGTACGTTTTGGCATTCGGTTACCGAGGTGATCGATGCTTCAATTGCGCCTCATAATCTCGACATTATAGTATGCACAATCTCCTCTCCAACATGTCACGGGCTCATTTGTCCCTTGATATGGCTGGACCGGGTAGGATGCTCAGGAAAACGCCGCAGCGATAGCTACTAGCTCTCAAACGATCTCTTCCTGTGATGCCGATCACATACTCAATGCTATAGGGTAAAGATCGGACAATGTGGTTGGCCACAACTGAAATATCCAGATCCCAGAGGTACCGGTAATTTCTTCAAGATTGCAGGGCTACCGGATTAGAGCACAATGATTGCGCGGCGACATAGAATGCTTGACCTATTCGAGAGTGGTGGTACAGATAAATTGGCGGCCCGGTTCTACTCAACAAAACGGGAACCACGTTTTGACAGAGTTTTGGAACACCCACTGCTTGGGGCAGGGTTTACGCCTAAAAAATGCCTCTCGGGACCGCGACTATTCGATGCCACGTTCCCTGACGATGCCTGAATCCTTGCCTCATTACTATGGTTTTACCGAGGGTACATTGTCGCCGAGCTAGCTGGATTTCTGTTTGGTGCGAGAGGTTGTGAGAAGCAATGCACCTATCACGGGTAGCGTGATATAAAGACCTTGCGTTTTACGAAAGAGCCAGGTTTCCGATCACTCTCGAGCTCCATCCATCCCCGTTCTCAAGTTACACAAATTTCCCCAGTGTAGCTTATACCATCTAAGTATTTGTTCACTTGATTACCGTCCTCTTCCCCCAACTCCATTTTTGTCAAAGTTCAATATTTCGTAATGGTGCAACACGTATTATCAGAAAGCCAAAAACCCATTATAGCTGTCTGTGGTGCACGTGGCAACCAAGGCTCCAGTGTCATTCAAGCACTCCTCACGTTTACTGAGTTTGCTATTCGGGCCGTTATCAGACATTCTCCTGATGCGATCGAAGTAAAGAGTAGGCAATTTCATGTCAAGAAATCCAACCGCATCACCTTACTTTGTTGCCGTCAATAACGAACCAGGCTATGCCACAAGGGGGATAGAAGTAGTGCAGGCCGATTATGATCACCCAGATACATTGCTGAAGGCATTTGAAGGTTGTTATGGTGTCTTTGGGGTAACCAACTGTATGTCGTCTTTCATCATTCACGAGGGTATATTTAATATTGTCAGGAACACAAGGGTACGAAGCTGGGGAGCATGTGGTTCAACAAGGGAAGAACATTGTCGATGCCGCGAAACGTTGTGGCGTGAAGCATTTTGTCTGGTCGTAAGCGTTGTTCAACTAGTCCAACATTTCCACTCTAAGACCGCTATATGAAGCTCTGGACCAGATACCAATGGTGTATTGACAAGTTTCTCATCTAAAGCCATGGTTGCAAGGCACCTAGAATCATCCGGTATGCCATACACCAGTATCTTGATACCAATATATTACGACGTGAGTATCCACGCGCATGACCTCATATCCCTGGGCTGATGAAGATGTACAGAGCATTATGCTACTAGTGAGTAAGCCTAGACCAGATATCGATCATGGATATTGACAGACGCATTCTACCAAGGTGGACAAAAAGTCAACAGGAGGGTTTTCTCTGAATTCCGGATTTCCAATTGATTCGTCCTGCCCATTTGTTGAGGTTTCAGATATAGGCATCTGGGTGAGCTTAGATTAAGATACATCACCGTGTGATGGACACTCCATACGTTGATGCAGGTTGCAAATGTCTTCAATGAATCTGGAGAATGGATTAACAAGACCATCGCCCCGTGCACAGAGTGGCTTACACCGCGTGAACAGGCTCAAACGTTGATGGAAGCTAGTAATGAAGAGTGTTATGTGGCTCCCGTCACGGTGGAGGAATTCCTATCCTCAGAAATACCAAACGAGAGTCTGCGGGAGGAAAAGATTGGGTGAGTTGCAGCTTTATCGGGTCAACAATATCTGATAGCCTTACTTGATTTTTAGTATGGAATTTATCTTGCGAAGCTACGATAACAAAGTATGGTCCACATCGCTTGGTCGTCATCTGAATCCACAGCCTAAATTATGGAAGGATGTCTGTGAGGAACGGTTCCGGGACAATGAAACACTCATTCAATCTCCAATAGAAGGGTCCATGGCTATACACCAGGTTTTAGACGTGCAGGTGACGAAGGATTATGAGAGTCCTATGTAAGAGTAGACATTGGTAGTCGACTGCAGATGTTAAAGCCTCCCCGTTCGAATGCACTGTACTCTATGGTCCTAGTTCTAACCTATTCAGACTAATGCAATGACGTAAGATGTGAGATCTGTTGGGATATTTAATCAAAAGGTGGTCTTCTAACCACTCGAATCACGTGAGTCGATTTACCTTTCCACAACCACTGTCTCATCATTTGGTGACAATCATCATTTGGTGACAATTATGTCGTGGATAATTCAGACAAGGGCTGCACAACTCCAGCTGTGGGAATGAGTAAAGTGAGTAACCAACCCTCAAGCCTCGTTCTCGCAATGATGGCGTCTTTGAAATCCCGGCTAATATGAGCAGAATTAGGCAGTTAGAGGTAGCACAAGGTAGTGCGGGGCTCATCTGGTACTCATCTTATCAGTGACGTCATGGACTCTGAAAGCGCTAGCTGAGCTGTCTTAGAGATGTGCTCCGATCTTGTGGACTTCACGCATGTGCTGCTGCACACAGTATGAACTTACCAGCATTACCATCTTTGCGTAAGCTAACGTGTTTCCGGGGTAGTAGCCTCTTCGACAACTTACCCCGTTGGGCGGTCACAGGGTGTCACAGTGAATGTTTGTTGGTGTGGATGATCACCGACTTATCTCGTTGACCCTGATTTATATATTACAAACAAGAGCGATAATTGATTTTTGATTTGTAGATTTGTAGACGTAAGCTAATTTATACGTGCGATTAGTCTCTATCTTCTTGCAATATACGGGCGATCACATGGCTATTTGGTTTTTCCTGCTTTCTAATTTATTTGGTTATCCATCGTCTCGTTTCGACCTTTGCCGTGTCGAGAATCTACTCCGGAAGGGCGTCTCGAAGGGGCTCAATCCCTTTCCCTCGTGATGGCCTACAATACCTTGCTCGGCATGCTTGGTCAGTTACCGGGTTGACCTATCATGAACTGGTACTTAGGGTGTGGGGGGGACCAATCACATTTTTTTTCTTCTTGATCAACATTCCAGCCTTCTTCCTCGCTCTAAAAAAAACTGCCGGGCAAAGTGCTCTGGTCCACGAAAACTCGCTGTAAGTGCTTGGGTTTAATTGAGAAGATATGCCAAGTGCTTACCGTTTATAGATTACGACACCAATCTCCCACTCGCCACAAATCTCCCACTCGTAGTCAGCATATCTCGAGAGAATGCCACACGATCTCCTACCGTCAAATGACAAACCGATTATTGCTGTCTGCGGAGCTAGAGGTGCACAGGGCAGTAGTGTAATACAAGCGCTGCTTACGGATGGAATATTTGCTGTTCGAGCATTAACAAGGCTTCCGGTTGATTCAATTGAAGCAGAAGGTGATTCAAATGCAGTACTCTGTGGTGTACTACTAATGACAGGATCAATTCAAGGCCTTGCTACACTAGGTGCTGAAGTTGTTCAGGCAAACTACGATGAACAAGACACCTTGGAGCGGGCGTTTGAAGGTTGCTACGGTGTTTTCGGCATCACGGACTGTGAGCTTTCCTTCAACAGTTTTACATAATTTATCATAACCGTGTTATGATGCTGCAGTTTACGAGGCTGGAGCCGCTGAGGTCCAGCAGGGGAAAAATATAGTAGATGCCGCAAAAGCAAAGGGTGTAAAACACATGGTTTGGTCGTAAGTCACCGTTTGTTGTTCTCAAGCGCGTAGCCCTAACAAGCCATACAGTTCTGGACCAGATACAGATGGCGTAGTCAAGAATTATGACTTTAAGGCCGAAGTAGGGAGGTACCTAGTGGAATCCGGCGTACCGTATACATGCATATTGGTTCCGATATATTATGATGTAAGGAACACTTGAACACTGATTTGAAACCTAGCTGACAAGCACTTGAACTAGACTGTACTGATCCTGGTATGTATCATGCCCGAGAATGTTGAAGTCCTAACTCAGCAGTGCGCTCCTTTTTTAGATGGATAAACATCCAACTGGTGGATTTATATTTAAGCCTGGTTATCCAATTGATTCTCTTCTTCCATTGACGCATCCTTCTGATGTGGGGAATTGGGTATGGCAAACTACTTTAAAAAGGTCGAATCATTGATGCTTATGCTGACTTGTTGGCCTCCCAGGTAGCAGCCGTCTTCTTGAATCCAGAAGATTGGATCAATAAGACGGCAAACCCGTGCAATGAATGGCTGTCGCCTCGGGAGCTTGGTCAGATTTTTTCAGAGATCGTAGGCGAAGAATGTCAAGTCCCTCCAGTGACGGTGGATCAATTCCTAACATTCGAACCGGTGCATGAAAGTCTGCATAACTTAAAGAATCAGTTAGTGCATCAGTTAGTACAACATCCGTTACCATGTCGTAACGGCTAACCAAATTTCTCCTCACTCAATAGCATGAAGTATCTATTGAGCAGTCACGAAAAGCAGGTGTGGTCCGATTCGATTGGTCGCCAACTCAACCAGAACCCTAGATTATGGCGAGACATATGTCAAGAGAAGGCAGAGGCAGATGGAGAGATGATGAAGTCTCCAGTAGATGGCGATATATTGCCGCAGAGAAAATTGAGCATTCAAGTCACCGAAGATCGCGAAGAGGAGTCAATGTAGACCATCTTTTAGCTTCTCCAATACATTCCCAGCAATCGCCACCCCTCCCGCAACTTACCGCCAGACTGTATGTCACCTCAGAGTTGTGTCCTGGCTGGTCCTGTATACAATTTCTCTGTTCCTGGTAGTCGACAAGCGCTTGGTTGACGTTTTCCGAATTAGGAAGTCTTGACGAAATCAGTGCAGGGATTGATTGACCCTCAGTCAATGCTTCTACTCACAAGGTCGAGATGCACCGTTCGCCGAATTGTTTCAGAGTACGGACGTGGGAACTCAAACGGGACTGGCGAATGCAGATGTAAGTTGAGTCAATTATCCATGAGGCGGTATTGGCATTAAAGCGGCCCCCCATCGGCAAATTCAGTTACCTGCAGCTTCTCGAGGCAAGCTTCGAGACATTAAAGGGCTTGAGCATTTGAGGTGTTCAGTCGGAATTCCACCCAGAAACCTTTCCATACCCTTTTTCGATAATCTGAAACTTGGATTATAGAACCCTCAGTGGGCTCATCAAAGAAGGACAGTCAATTGTGTCCGCTTGATCAGCGATGACGATAATCCAAAAAATCCCAATAAATATTTGGCAGTGCAATTTGAAAGACAGCCAACTCCAGCTCTTGTTTTCATTTTCCCGCACCTCTTTGAACTCACGACACGACGCGTCACGTTGAAGATGATACCAACCTCAGTTAGCAATCCTAACGGACCGCGACCAATTGTGGCTGTTTGTGGAGCTCTAGGGAAGCAAGGTGGAGCTGTGATCCGGGCGCTGGCGGATGACAATGTCTTTTCGCTGAGAGCTATCACCAGAAAATCAAAGAATGCGCCAGCAGCAGAAGGCAAGTATATTCTTCTTTTATATCTACAATAGCATGCCAACATCCTGGGATCAGAATGTTTGATCATCTTGCTGATACGGATGTGCATCAGACTTGCTCGCTCTTCCAAACACGGTGATCTGTCAAGCGGATTACGATGACTCAAAAAGCCTCCTCGAGGCATTCCAAGGCTGCTATGGAGTCTTCGCTGTGACCAACTGTGAGTTCACTCAATTCTTACGTTTGATCAACTTAAAAAAGCTAATCAAGCCCCTAATTGCCGGCATTTCTTTTACGTCAGACTTCGAGGCTGGACGCAATGAAGAAGAGCAAGGCAGGCGAATAGTAGACGCAGCAAAGGCATGTGGAGTTAAACACTTTGTATGGTCGTAAGCACGCGTATCCCGAAGCATCGTTTGCAGGAATTGGAACACTAATCCGTCATTCATCAACCAGCTCATCTCCAGATGCCGATGGCAAAGTGCCGATCTATCATTCAAAGGCTACTGTAGCCGACTATCTAAAATCATCTGGAGTTCCATATACCACCATCAGCGTTCCCACTTATTATGATTCCCTCTTTCACCTCGTAAGTTGAGCGCTTAGCAAACTTGAAGCACAAACAACCACAATGCTCACTTTTTTGCTCGACAACGCGTCATTCTCAGTTTCAAAAAACTGTAGATGCAAACCGTTACAGGTTCACGAGTCCTTATCCGACAAATTCTCCGATGCCAGCCGTGGACATTTCCGATTTTGGAGCGTCCGTCGCAGCTATATTCCTCGACCCCGAAGAATGGACAGGTGCGTAAATCAGATTCCTTATCGTTCAAAGCCCAATTTGCAAATGTCTCAGAACTTCGTCTTTCTTCTTCCAGGGAAGGATCTCAATCCGGCTAACGAACGGATAACGCCGCAAAAGCTTGTCCAAGACTTTCAAGAAGCGTTCTCTCCTGAAGAAGGCGACGCTGTTACGGTGGATGTGCTTTATAACCTTACTATCGAAGAGTTTAGGGCGTTGCCTAGCGATACGCCAGAGTTATTGGGGTTGAAGTCCAAGTGAGTACTTCAGGTATCGTATCGGACATTACCTCCTCACCCTCACACTTGCCAACCTTATAGCCTTGATTTCTTCCTTGAAAATCAAGATGCGTGGTCTACAGATCTAGCCAAGAGACTACATCCCGAGATCAAAACTTGGAAGGATTATTGTATCCAGCGACACGACAGCATGACCAACATCCTTGATTCAATGCAGGCACTCTACTTCGAAGGGGACCAGATTATTGAGTCAGTAGCTGCTGAAGATGCTCATGCACCAGCTGAAGAAGTTACTACTCCAGATTCGGTCTTTCCTGGTGGTCGTGGAAGGTCTCAATCAACTATCAAGGTCGACATTGAGATCATCGAAGTCAGCCATGAAGCAGACATAGAAACTACCAACGAACGAGACGAAATGGAGATGTAGGGCTTTTGGTCCGTCATGTACTCACACATAGAATGGGGACACTAATGGGATTTTGATGATTCATGACATTGTATGGTTCTTAGTTGATGTATGATCTCGTTGTTGTTCCTCACTCGCTTTTTGGCGTGTCTTGACGAAACAAGAGTAACATCTATACCCTCACACGTAATAGTTCCGATGACTGAACTCTGATGGATTGGATGAGCGCATATGCAAAGGAAGCAAAAAAAACAGACGAGAAGAAATAGCAAAAACAAAGCCGACATGGATACAGAAAATAAAATCACTTCATCAGGAGAACAAAGGAGCTGGATGTATATGGTGGCGAGACCCCTCTATTCCATGATGAAGGAAATAATAATGGCGAACCCAATGAAGTCTTGTAAATAGCCAAGTCTGCATGGCAATGGATGGGTTTGTGTTCAAATCTAACGACCGCGTTATCAAACCACGATCGTAAGGAGAGAACAAGGATCTGTGAATTGAATGCACGAGAGAATGCGGGAAATTGAAGACAACGACGACGACAACGAATGACGCCTGTGTTGAACAGGAAATACAGCGAGATAATTGGTGGCAGCGATGGGTCATGAGGGTATCGTAACAAGAGGAGAAGAAGAAAAATGCAATTCCGTGATCAAGTGCTGGATGATTGGGGCGTTATGATTGTAGGGATGGGATGGGGTGAAGTGCAAAAAATGAGAAAATCATGCGATGCTGAGCCATGGTTTACTCCTCTACTCTCAATTGTTGGGGAAAGCATGGCTGTAGCTCATACATCTAAAGCCGGCTGTATAGCTTGTGGAAAGGGGGAGAAATTGATAAGCGACCGAGCGATTTACGGGGTTCGGCTAACTCACCTCCCAGGCGCTTCAGTGTAGTTGACGGTCTCAATCCTTCCCTTCAACCATTCTACAACATCCCCTCCAACATGTCCACACTCCAAGAACTCCAACGTCTTCAATCTCCTCGGCAAACCAGCACCATTCGAACCATTCACATCACCTTCCGGATTCCTAGCTTCTACCATCTTGATGAGTTTGGAAACGCCATCTGTATGATGAGGGTGGCAATTCTTGAAGGTAAGATGCCGGAGATTCGGACATGTGTATTCGTCGTTGTTGGTGTTGGTTTGATTGTTGTTGGCAGAGTTTAAACTAAGAACGGGCGCTTGCGGTGAAGCTAAGACGCCGTTGGGAGTGGTAGTTGAATTAGTAAGAGTGTTTGTGCCACCAACTCCACCAGCGTTATTGATACCATTTATATGTATTTGATTCTGCGCACCAAATCCTCCTCCCGTGCCCGTCGTTGCACCTCCGTTTCCAAATGCCATCATCATACCTTGAGTAATCACGGGTGGTTGAACTACCACGATACCCCCAAAATCGGTTTCGTCGTCAGGGTGGTCTAGATCTTGCGTCCGGTTGGAAAGTACATTCAAAATCGGTTCGATGGGACAGCTCTGGATCGTAAGTGACATCAGATGATACAGATTCGGAAGTATTGCCATCGGAAATCCGACGGAATGGTAGGGTGCGTAGGGTGAAGGTGTTGGGGAGTTTGAGAGGCCATATGTGAACGAGGTTATTGCCGGATTGGAGGATCTAATGAGGAGTTGGTTAAGTGTATCTGCCATTGTGGAATGATCGGAACGTGACTCCGCTTCGATGGTGATCGAGGTAAGCGCTGGCGTTATCAGATGGTTTATGAGGTGTTGCAGGAGACCATTAGAGTTCTGGTGTGAGCCGCCACCCAGTTTGAGTTCTTTGAGGTGTTCGAGGGTTACGGGCGTCAAGGGTAGGATGGCATTTTGACACACAATATTGAGCTCTAGGGTCTCGAGTTGCGGGGATGCTTTGATGAGGGAAATGATGCGGTTCAAAGGGAAAGGTTGAACGGAGAGATTGTTGGAAACGAGTTTCAGAGAGCGAAGATTGGAAAGAAGGGGAGATGAGTACTTGAAGGGAACGTTTCGGAGTTCGAGAGTATGGAGATTTGGAGATGGATTGGCGGATGTGTACGATCTTGATTTGGGTGATTTGTTGGGGAGATAGGACGGAAGCCATTGCCAACTGTCTGCTCCTTGGGGAAAGAATGACGGTTCGTTGCAACCTACGACAAATTCTTGTAATAGCGGTGCGTTCCCTTGGATAGTGTCAATAGCCTTCAGGGATGGGAAGGGTGTTCCGAAGATGAATCGGAACCTACGCCAACGATGGAGCTAAACGTAAATAGCACACAATTGAATTCGATGTGAAAAAAAAAAGATCGGATGCTGTGCTCACCTGAGCGACGAGGTAATAGAACACGATATGACCCCATGAAGCGGCAGCACCCGCATTTGGATCGGCCTCGTCGGGCTTTGCGGTGGAGGATGAAGCGTATGCACCATGAGGAGGGGAGAGAGAGGTGTGAGTGGCGCCGCCATTGTTGACGGCATTCCAGAGGGAAGGGAGATGAGCTTGTGTTGCAGAATTGCCGAAGAAGCGACGTCTGGGGATGACGGCAGATTTGTCCTGGGTGGTAAGAGTGCCGGGGACGGCCTTGAGGGTTATGTCAATATCGAGGGGGACATGAGATCCAGAGCGCTCTATCCATAAGCGAAGGGTGTCGGCAGGACATAAAGCGGTGGTAGTCTTGATTTCAATCGCGGACCATAGAACGGGGGTAGAGAGGCAGACATGTCTCCACCTGCGATTGACTCTTGATAATGTCCACGCACAACTCTTCTCACCTGGTTCAGAGAAGAGAATGAGGAATATACTAGCGAGTATCTCTTGTGGCAGACGGCGAATGGGAGCGAGATAAGCGAGTGCATCTCCGATTCGTTTATGGAGAGCCTGCTCCTGCGCTCGAAGGTTACTGATGGATTGCTCAGCCCTTGTCACGATCTCATTCAATTGCTGCGTCTCTCGATCTATCTGCGATTGGACGGAGACAATGTCCTGCTCGTATTTCTGCAGGGCTGAACGAGCGATGACAGCCTCTTTCTGAGATGGCAATCGTTCGAGTGAGAATGAGGGGCTTTTCACAGGAACAACCAAAGAATGTCAGGGAGTGATTTACTTCCATATATAGTATAACAAAACACACCTTGAGTGCACCCGATTGACTAGATCGTTGACATCCATCGTGTCCACTTTTGAAAAGCAATGAATGGTTGAGGTGGACGTCTGGATAAAAATCCCACATCAGGCATGGTTGGCATGTTTGATTCCCACGTTCGATGATTTGTCAGCAACCGATGACGGGACGTAGCACACATTCTACGTCAATCACGTTTAATCAGAGTTGCTTTTATTCCTATTACATCCATGTCTATATATGGAAATAGTAGTGCGTGAGAATCGCTTTGATTCATGACCAATCAACTGCTTCTATTCGACTGTTGAGCATACATCTCTTCAACCATCAACCATCATCTATCATGGCAGGAAGATACTCTCCTCCTCCTCATCCTCCCAGAGCAGCCGCTTTCAATCCTCTTGCTCATTTATTGAAGCATCTCGCAGACTCTCCTCCAACGACTCCACTGATATTCACTCCGACTGATCTAGAGAACAACCCTGCAACTCATGATCCTGAAGATATCTTGCGAGAACTACGTGCAGATGGTGAAAATCCATTCCCAATCGATAGAAATCAACTACGAAAACTCGTCAACAAAAAGCTGAACGCCCGGGTTGAGACCATCGCCTTTCTTTCGAGCGGTACGTCTTTGCCCGTCCCTTCCGTTGCGCGATTTTCGCTACGGCTCACCGACTCCCTTCTACGCTCTTCCGTGTCCCAGGTACTTTTCACAAGGTACTTCTTTATTCGTCATATGACGGTGGTCATCATCCTAATGCTGCTCGTTGTTGTCAGGCGTTTCTCGTAACACTCAAGGACGGTCGCGAAGTCGTAGCCCGCATCGCGCGTCGCTACATGCCCCGCCTAAAAACAGAATCAGAGGTGCGCAGGCAATCGAGTCAAGCCCTCCACCTCCACTAATCATTTTGGGCGTTCTCAGGTAGCAACCATCAATTACATTCGTCAGCACACGAACGTGCCAGTCCCGATCATTTACCATTTCGATTCGAACCCTTATAATCGACTAGGAGGTGAATACATCCTCATGTCAAAGGCGAGTAATTAATCTCAACTCCACTCGCTATCCTCTCCGTTCAAGCCACAACTAACCTTTGTACCTTTTTATACTCGCCTTATGATCGCTTTCAAATCGACGGCATAACCGGCTCCAAACACTTAAACTCTCTTGTCACGCGCAACCGCCACCAAACCCCGATACCGGAATTACCCATACCTCATTTCGTCCCTTCTCGGAAATCTCCTCCGTATACCGCCCAATAGGCTCAGGGCATTCCCCTCTCTCGTTTATTCTTCCAAGCCTCTCCCGACGCCCTCCGAAGATGCTTTAGCTCCTTGGCAACCATCCTCATCACGCTATTCTCCCACCGTTTCCCTCGAATAGGTTCCTTATATCAACACCCTACACATCCATCCCCATTATCAACATCCCTGACATATCACTATCGTGTGGGTCCTATCGTTAGTTGGCCATTCTTTGGCGGGGGGCGTGGCGAATTCGCCGACGTGCCAAGAGGTCCATGGGCTACCGAACAAGAGTATCTTATTGCTTGTACTGAGAGAGAGTTCCAAGCTGTGAGAAGGGAAGGGGAAGGCGTGGTACATCATCACAGGCCTCACTTGCCGCCCGACGATGAACCTAGTTCAGAGGAGGATGACGATGGTATTCTTGGTACACCTAGTGTAGGTGCATTATCGCCTCCGTTATCAGCGATGAGTAGGTCAGGAAGTGGTGTCAATATCTCAATGAGACGTCCAGGTGTCAGCAGACGACATCACTCACATCGAGGAGCTGGTCTAAGCTCTATCGTCGGATCTACCATGAATTCACCGGGTCCAACTCGTCCAGGTTCACCGGACTCGGAATCATCGTCCTCATCGTCTGAAGAGGAATTCTATCGTGACCACAGAGCTCATTTGCGGTCCAGTTTATTGGTGGCTAATCAACAACGGAGACTTGAAAACTGTATGAATGACATGCAAATGTTTTTGGATTACATGACCAAAACCTTGGGTGTCGATGGAGACGACGAAGAATTCAGAGAGTTCGCTCTTGACTTGCACGATTTGAGTTTGACAAACGTGTTTGTGGATCCGGAGGATCTGGGAAAGATCGTGAGTATCTGATATCTTCTTTTCGTTCCTAGTACCCCCATATCGTCATAAGCGCCACCATCGTACTTTTATCGCTGCTGCGATGTTCCCTTTTCCTTTTTTGGACATGGACGCTTCAAAACTCTACCACCACATTGGGGTTCGAGATCCGTCCGTTCCCTCGTTTCTAAAGTGACTTGGAGAACTCTGTTTCAAGATACCTTGGAACGAGCTGAGCCTCCAAACGTTCGTTCTCGAGCTACCCCTCATGGGATCTCGACTCCAAGCCTCAACCCCAATACACTATAACCCTGATCTCGATCATTAACTTTCAACTGACATAACTGACACCCCTTACTTTCTCTTATTTTTGCGAAATATTTTCTAGACCTGCATCATCGATTGGGAGTCGACAACGATCCGACCTCTGTGGCAATGCGCACATTTACCTTCATTCCTAGCCTCTGATCCGACCTCTCCTCATGCCATGCTTTTCAGAGAAGTTGTCTCTGAACTCGGTTTACCTCAACGTGCGTCCGGTCCTGAGTCAGCTCCGGCGTCTACCGTCAATGTTTCGGCGTCCAATACAGTGAATGGGGTGGCTGCTGATGGTAGCGCTCTGGCTAACGGTATTACCTCGCCTCATGGTCCCACTCATAGCCATTCAACATCTTCCGTCATTATTGCTCCATCTCCACCTGCTTCATCGTCATCTTCGTTTTCGTCACCTTCGACTGCGGCTACATCAGTTGTATCGCCTCCTTCTTCACCAACAAAGGTTTCATCCACTCCACAGACTTCGGAACCTACTACCATTACCAAACCAAAACATGTCATTCCTCCAACTACGGACGTTCATCCTCCCGAATGGGCGCCCAACACTCCACCTCCTGAAATTTTACAACGTGAAGCTCAGAGGTGGCTCAAGGGTGAAAAAGAGGGCGATGAGTGGAGACGAGCTCACAAGGTTGTTGAATGGGATGGATGGGAAGAGGGACTTGTGGGTATGATTTTGAGTCGAGATGAGAGTGGAGGTGCATTGGGTTTGAACAATGAAACTCTGCATGGGATGTTGAAACCCACGAGCGCTATTAGTCCTGCAGCTGTTAGTCATCCTTGGGCGATCAACGGTCATGGTGGAGGACATCATCATCACCATCATCCTCACGGTCATGCTCATACCAAGAGGTGGTAATTTGGTCATCGAGTAGAAGAGTGTCGAATGTTGCACGTGAATGTGTTTTCTCGTATAGGTAAGTCACACTCATCTATTTGGCTCTTCCTTTGACTTACATTGTTTACATTAGACTTAATCATTTATTCTCGTTTCAACAAACAGCACATTATCGATTGCCATCATCCTTTCTATCGACCAGACATTGCACATAACAATCAAACTACGTCACCAGTTTCACTTCAGCTTACTCATTATCGTTCCAAGTCGCAGAAAAAGTCTAAAGAAGATATCCAATCACGACTGCACATATATTTACTCCAGAAGCAAAAAAACCTCAAACACTATATCAAATTTTCTTCGGCTTTCTTCGTATCATAGCGCATCGGCCTTTCGCACTTCACCGCTCACTGTATCATTTTGTTTCTTGTTCCCTTCTAAAGGACGCCTTTCCCCGCCGCGTTTCCCGTCCGACTCTAATCAATCCAGATCCATCGTCCAACATTTCAAATTCGAATTAGCCTACCTCGTACGTTACCTTATGTTAGTTTTCCTTTTCTCTTGACTTACCCATGTGTTGCGTCATTCTTTCTTATCTGTTCATGTTTCTTTGCCATACCACTCGGATCTTGCATAGTAATGCCCCCAAAACATCCAAATTTCGTTTGACTCGCGTCTTATCGTGTGTTTTTTTTGTGTCTTCTCATAATGGCTCTGTTTAAGAGGAACGTTCCATTTTCTTCACCTTCTTTTCTCTTTCGTTCTGTGCACCGCTATCATGTTTCCCCTCTCAATCCTTTAATGAATGCATGCTTTTGTGTCAAGCCATCAACCTTATCTGCTCCACGAGACCTAGACTTTTTGCGCTAAACTCGAATTGTTCGACGCACGTTAGAAATGATCATAGCACGCAAAGGTAAGGTGTTCAATTATAATCAATATGCCACATACGAGACCGGGCCCTCGTCTAATATATTTACAAAGCGAGAGATGAAGTAATTCATAATAGCTAAAGAACAGGTGAAACAAAGAAGCAAACGCGACAACTGGGAGACCAAGCGAAGATAAAGGGTGAGTATCTGGGTTCACTCTGATCGAAGGAAGAAAGAAAGTTGTCCGTCGAAGCAAAAGGGAACAGGCCGGAGGGGCATATTACAGGACTAAAAAGAACAAGATGAACAGGGGGAAAAGAAAGAAAGAAAAAAAAAGAAACTAGTCGAATGGTGAGAGATTCATGTACAGTGAGTTGATATTTGATGATTGATGATTATATGATGAGGTTGGGGCTAGCGCAGAACGCTCGCATTGATTGATGCAATGAAATATTGAAGATCCAGTTCGAACGAAAAAAAAAGGGGGGAAATGAAAATGAAATGAAGTGATTTGAAAAAATATGCAAGATAAGAGAAGAAATAATGGAGAAAGTACCATTTGTAACGGCATCAACCGTCGACGTTGGTATCATCCGAGAGTCTCTCCATCATGTCGTTCAAAGCATTGACAACGATTTCAGCTCCCATGACGACTGCCATCCTCTCACTTTCTTGAACGAGATTGCTCCATCTCATGACACGGTCTGGGTGATACCTAGACATAGTTGAGCGGATTCTAACCTCGTTGGATTTGTTCTGAGAGTGATAGGGAGAGAGCACGAAATCGCTGATAGATCTGTTGTTGAGGATATCGGCAACTTGGTCAGATGAAGGGGGAAGAGATTTCAATGGAGATTGAGTGGGAACAGGAAGTGGCTCGGCGGTAGGCCAGGGGATGTCAACAAAGCGGAGGGAGTTTGGTACGGGTGGGTTCTTGAGGATTCTATTCCACTGGTTCTCGTAGTTATTCCAAGCAGCTACCATAGTCTCTCCGAGTTCTTGATCGACATCGGTCTCGTAAGACTCGTCGTATGCTTCAGAAACATCGGTATCCTTGAACTCCTCGGCCTCTCCAGTTTCACTATCGTAAATACCAAATCCAAAGGCATCAAGTCCAGCATCAAGCCCGATTTGGCTTTGTGGTCGAGATCTGGAGGCCAAGGAGCGAGGACGAGGACGGAAAGGACCTCCAACGCCCGAACGACTCCAAGCATCACTACGATCAGCGAAACGACGACCTCCGAGACGTTGACTTCTGCGATAGTATCGAGAATGTCTCCGTTCATCTTCACGTCGACGAGCCCAACGACGAGCGTCTTTCTGATCCTTACGCTTGGTGGTTTCAACTCTAGTAGAAGAAGAAATAACCGACTTGGTCTTGGATTTGGTCCTAACACTGCTTGCCCTCCTCTTCCGCTTCGTTTCCTCGACTGACTCGGCCATTGACTCCTCATCTTCCTCCTCCTCCACTTCCTCCTGTACCTGTTCTTGCACTTGTTGTGCTTGCTGTTGCTGTTGCATTCTTTGCTCAGCTTCATAACGCTCTCGCTCTCTCCTTTCAGCCGCCACCAAAGCCTCTCTCATAGCACGTTCCGCCTCCTCCTTGGCAGTCGTCTGCCTCCTGACATGCTCTTCCATCGCTTGACGTATCTCTCGTCGCCATCTCTCCCTCTCATCCTTGGTAGAAACACAACGTGTGGCTGCCTGCGAAGGAGGTGAAGGCATGGGAGGTGGAGTCGTTACCATTTCCTCATTGGAACCTTGAGGTTGTGGGGCGGGAGCATGACGGTCGGAAGCCGAGTGACTAGTACTGAGCTGTGTGTTAGAATGAGAACGAGAACGAGACTGGAAAGTGGGATTAGGAGCAGTAACAGGAGACGCAGGAGAATGATGGGGTAAACCCAAAGACTTCTCCTCATCATACTTTCTCTTCTCCTCTTCTACCTCTTTCCTTAACCGTTCCTGCTCCTCTTCCCATAGTTTGTCGGCTAGATCGTGTTGAGCTTTGAGCATTGCTTCAGCTTCTCCGGAATTGATGGGATTCATCTCCTCAACACTTGTCCCCAACATTACGACATCCTCCCTCTCGTGCTCACGTTCATGAGCCCTTTCACGCTCAAACTCCCTCTCACGTCCACGATGATGGTGTTCTCGCTTGGGGTGTTCATGCGATGGGGAAGGTAAAGGTGGTGCAGCCGGGGCTTGAGATTCGAACAAACCGAGACCGGGCTGTGCTGGTGTATCTCCATTGAAGGGAACATATCGGGGTGGGAATGATTGTGGATAATCAGCTTCATCTCTATGTTCATTGGAATGACCAGGTGCAATAGTCCTTGGTCGATGAGGCATAGGAATTGGAATAGATGCTTGAGGGAAATTGGACCGGGGGCCAGTGGGTGGAGGAGGAGGAGGCGGGTTTGAAGGTCTGAAAGATGGATGTTGGTGGGGATGCATAGGGATAGGACTGGGACGAGTTCTGTTAACGTTCATATCAACAATAGCTTGGGAAGACGGAACTCGGGAGATGGAAACCGGCGTCGAGCTGTGCCTCCTATGGCTGTGAGAAGATGCCCCTCCGGCGGCCGAGCCCGGCTGCAGCATCGAGAGGGGTGGAATAAATGGTTCTGGTTCGGCATTGTGAGGTACCCAATGACGAGGGATCGACATAGACTGTCGCAGGAGGATTGAAAAGAGAGAATTGGAAAGGGCAGAGGGAGTTTTAGCGAAAGCTGCAGGGAAAATATGAGTAAATGAAGAGATGTTCGGGAAGATGCGAGTGTTCGCTTACGGTAGGATGACGTGAATCCAAGAATCAACCCCCTTAGCTGGTCGCTGGAGCGAAATTATATCAATTTCGAATGCGATCAGTCCCAGTCAGATTGGAGTGATGGAGTGGAAAGGGAGGCGGCGAAAAAAAAAAGCTTTGAAAGGTGTAAAGTGGGTATGTAATAACGAGAGACGCCCCCATAAGCGGATAGTATCCTGAGATCATTGATGAGTTGTAACGCAAGGCGAGCCTCATGTTCCGGGCGTGGCGGCACATCAAGAGAAAACATCTTATCGAACTGCGTTCACGCCTCGTGACGAGCTTTACCTCCGAGGGACATGTTCTGGAAGAGGCCACGCACGGGGAGGTCCTGACACAACTAAAAGTCGAAAAGAAAGAAAAGCTACGGTTTCTTGTTTTTACTCGTGGGGGTCTCTTTCCCAATTGGCTGCACTTGCATTCCCTTCGCACGCCCGACAAAGCCCGATAGATCTTGCTCCGGCCATTTACTAAATTCAGGACAAGGTGTGCCCCTCTTTGCTTCGGGCGGGCCTGATGCCGACCACCACCCCCAATGACTTATCTAATCATCCAAAGAGAAGTTTCGGAACGTTGCGGGGAATATCGCCAAATCTTGCTTTTTGATAGCTGTGTGGATTTTCTGACCTTATTCTTAGATAGCCAACCATAATCGAACGTGCGGTATGAACGAAACTCGGCTGGATCAATCGAGCTCGACTGGGCCCAGTCTTTGTTATATCAAGGGAGTGGAGGGGATTCTAAGCCATCGAGTAATCGAGGGTGATTCAAAAGCCCGGTGTTGAGTCGGTTCAATGACTTGGGGGATAGACTTGACGCCTTGTGGAAATTTCCCTTGTGATTGGCAGGGTCTCTTTTGGTCGTGCGTTCAAGAGAGAGATAGCAATGATCCGGTTTTCGGTGAACGAATCGTCCACGAAGAAAAAAGAAAGGAGGACGTGTGACGGGCTCCAAGACATTGGACGTAGTAACCGTTCGCAATCGTATTGGCTATTCAACCGAAAAAGTGCGCATGTCCACCCAGACAGAAGGTAAAAAGAAGAACGGGGTGGCCTTGATCTTTTTATGTGGCTGTCTAAAGAGCCATGCCTTGTCTGATACATGCCGTTTGGATGCGACATGTAAAATCGAGTAGGCCTCATCCTTTATCACTGCGCACTTCCTTCGATATCTCTTCGGGGCAATTGGAATCTGAATTAGCATATGGGAATTTGGCCCTGAGTTAAGCCCTTTTGTTGAAAAGAGACGATGCTTATCATCATCCATATCAATCAAGAAGATTGCTTCAACAAATAAGGTCGGTTTAAGGGTCAACAGAAAGGAACCACGCTATTGCTAATTCGATTTACCGGTCCAATCGACCCGATAAAAGGAATGTATTAAAGTGACGTCGGGAGAGGGATAAGATGTGCGGATGCAACACAAACCTAGGTGGTGCTAATGGCGATACGATTGGAGCCCGGGGAAGAGAGTCCAGAATTTTGCACCACCCAGCACCACAAGAGGAAGTAATCTCAAGGCCATTCGTCCAACAATAGCGCCTTTTTGGTTGCGGCATCGCCGAGCTCACATAATCGACCCGCAGCAAAACATACCGGCATTGTATTATTCATGTACGGTGCCCCAGTTGCAGTTGCCGTGGCAGTTTGAATTCTTCGATGTCACGAAATAGAAGGGATTTCCTTGTCGTCCAATGCCAGTTTCAGAGGGCCTGCGATGACATCTCTAGTGAGACTTGATTTCTTTCTTAGAAAAGTACGGGTGCAGCCGCGCGAGCCACTCCATGGATGATCCTGCGCCATAATAGATTCGCTTGGGTCAGAGTTGCATGATTTCGGGTCCGTATAATCTGGTGACGTCGGACTAATGACGCGTTTTCCCAGGGATAGGGGGGTCTCTAATTCAAAACTTATTTAGCCTCCCCCTATCTTCACAAACGGGCTTTCCATCCACCGAAATTTCTACTGTCAATCACAGTTAACCGAGCCCGTAGTGATGCCGTGAAAATATCAAGTCTGAGATAGCGAACTCGTGATCGGCCGTAACAATAACGAAAGACTCAAGCGGCGCTAGATCGTACAACCGCATTAGCCACGAAAAGAGTTGTTTCTTTTGTTGCCAACACAAAAGAGAAGTATATCTTTCAACATTTGTCATATATTTTGTTTTCATAATGAGAAGAATACGAATGTGAATAACCAATAAACACATAGAGAACAAAATAACAAAAAAAATCACGAGACTAACGCAGTCTCCCCAAAAAGGTCCAACAATAAAGAAAAAACTCAAGTGTCTAAGAATGTAAAACGACGCCTTGACCGGCGCCATACGCAGCATACACTGGCTGCTGAGATACCTGGGCCTCCGCCACGAGAATTTCCTCGTGGAGAATGGACAAAGTACCCTTTAAGAATAACACTGCTCGATCGACAAACTGCCTATCCTCAGGTCTCACTGCGTGACCGAACCTGGCATGGAACACAGAAGGTTCCCAAAGCATCATTGCTGCTTCAACGCGTTGACGTGCACTAAGTCCGTGAGAGTGATGAATTGAGAGCAAGAAGGCCTTGACCGAATCGAGTTTTAGACTGTGAGGGAATTTCGGAGGATCGAAAACTGGGAAGGGGATGTCGGATGCTGAGAGAATGATTCCAGGAGGAACACCATGTTGAAACTGTTGGAAGAAAGATTGATATCTCTGCCAAGCAGCTGCAACACGCTGTTGACCGGAAGTGTAAGGAGAAGGGAGAGTACGGATACGTGGACGAGGAGGGGCAGGAGCAGGACGACGATGAGTTTCTGGGGAATTAGTGGTGACGACATTCCTGGGAGATTGTTTGTTGAGAGAGACAGGATGATTATGGCGGGATTGCATTTCGGGGCTTGGAGTAGGATAGTGGGCGGAAAGAGGTAATACGGAGCGCCTAGGAGTTTCCTGAGATCGACGCCCAAGGCTGGATACGTGAAGTGGCGCCGATGATTGAGGGCGCACTTCAAAGTAATACTGCGCTGGTTTGTCGATTACCATATGTTTGGGAGGGGGAGTGCCACGATCAAAGGCCATGGTACTCGCTCTGGGCCTCATAACTGGTCTGTCCGAGTGTCTATGTTGCTGGCTAGGAAGTTGCGAGTAATCTGGATAAGACGCGCGTCGTCGGGGAACAGGGCGACTATTCGTTTTCTTTCGAGAAAGCCACTCCAAGATAACACCTAATGATATCCGTCGGTCAGTACCTAAATTTTTCACTTGTATCAAGACACGTACGAAGCCAGCGAAGGCGACCCATGCAATTGCGAGTGAAAAAGAGTTGATGGGAGGAAAGAGAGATTACGGTTTGCTTTATAAAGAGAGAGAAAGTTTGGCTATGAAAGGGGCGTCGGAAGCGGTTGACTGTTAAAAGTAGTTGGGAACGAAACAGCACAGCCACTGACCGAAGAAGATTCAGTAAAAGGAGGTTTCAAAATCCTTTCACAGCGTACTGCGCTTCGAGTCAAGTGCGCGGGTGAAGGGTAAGCGAAAGCGGGCGCATCCAATTGCAAAATTCGCAAGGGGATTTATCAATGTACTCCCAAATAGAGTTACTCTCGTGGGGCGGTCAATCGTATTTGTCCTTCATCTCTCGACATCCTCCCCATTATTCATGAGGTGTACTCCATATGCTCCATCTCCCCTTTCATCCCTCGAGAGCCTATCTCGCGTAGCAATCGTTTCTAAGGTGGCGGGCGATCAACTGAATTCTTTGTCGCATATTTCCCCTTTCGGTCAGAACCCGTATCCAAATTTTTTCCCTTGATTCCCTGAACAAAAACAATACATCAGTTGCGCCGCTCGAATTCGGCAATTCTCGGCAAACCATCCCGGTTCCAAGTACTGGCCTTGATCGTACTCTCCATCTTCTCGACCAACCTAGACAATCGTTTATTCTTCTAAATCACAAAGAACAATTCGTTTGGTTAATCAGTCTTACCTATCTATGAATGCGGGGGAAATATTGATAAGGCAGGCAAGCCGAGACTCTGTGAAAAGCTTCTGACATGAGGTGTTGAATGAGTGTGACGGTCGTTCGCGGTGGGGGAGTTCTCCAAAAATCTTCTAGATGATCGTCTTCTGATATACCCAAGGCGGGTTCCATCTCGGAGAAAAGCTTAAATACTCTATACGTCCTTATTACGTCTAATAACCAGCTCAGTCAATTTTCATCTGGCCACGTTCCCAATCACAATACACTACTCCACTTTCGAAGGCGCAGTTAGATCTATCAGGTGAATCTATTATGGCAAGCAGTGCACTAGGTCTCAATCTACATGACGATGTTTCACCATCACCTGATTTTGAACCTCTATCAATTTCACCTACTACGTCGTTTCAGTCTATCCTTCCTGATCTGCCGAGTCATTCTCCTGCTCTAGAGCCACCAGTGATCAAGTCTTCAAGTCCTTCTCCACGTCCTCAACCTCGTTCATCTCGCTCATCTCACCGACCATCTCCAGTTCCTCCAGCCTCTCACCGACCATCTCCAGTTCTTCCAGTTTCTCACCGGCCCTCTCCAGTTCATCCACCTTCTCACCGGTCATCTCCAGGTCCTCCAGCACCCGCTTCCCCAGTTCGTCCATCTCAGCCGATTCAATCATCTGAATCATCTCCTTCCATCTCTGCCGTCACTGCAGAATCCGAACCCTCGCAACCTCTTCCAGTCTACAACGAGTGGAAAATACTCTACGATTGGGAATTCGAGGGACTCCGCAAATGGGAAATGCGATTAGAAGATCTACGAGCAAAGATGCAACCTTTGCAAGAAAAGATCTGGAGACTTGAACTAGACGAGGGTGAGCTCTATGGACAATGTGGGATCGAACCTCCATCCAGATCGAAAAAGAAAAAGAATAATGGATCAGACAAGAAATCGCGCAAGAAGAGGGATATCGTATGGGGCGAATTTGGAGAATGGTTTTCCTTTGTGAGCGATCAGATTGAAAGTTTTCAAATTGAACTCGATGCTCTCGAGAGGGAAAAGCAAAAAGCGTATGCGGGCATTCGAAAGACGACAACGAGGATGGAGAAGATCCGACAATTCGAAGATGATAGTTGGATAAGTAGGACTCTGGCATCCGCACTCCCCAACATCCCACCTCCCAAAAAATCTACAAGTCGCCAATCCATCTCAGCTCTCATAGAGATGACGGAAATGGAACTCGCAGATTTACCTTCATATCAAGATCGTTGGGCATATCTCCAGTCCTCCGCTTCATCAAAGGCAATTCTCACATTTCAAACTATTCCGTGGCCAGTCTCATCTCCACCCAACATGCCGTCATCCATTTCAAGCGACTCCATTCACTCATTTCTTACCCTTGTTTCATCTTCAGAAACAGACGGTAATGAAAAATCTCTCAAATCAACCCTCAGAAACGCGGTGTTTCTTTGGCATCCAGATAATTTCATACCCAAATACTTGGTCAAGGTGGAGGAAACGGAACGACCGCTTGTTCTGGAAGGAGTTCAAAAAGTGATCGAATGCCTTGATGAAATCATGCATTCGCTTGATGCTTCTCCAAAAGCCGAATCAGAAGAACTAAAGGCCTCGCGATAAAAGTAAGTCTTGTGCTCATGTATTAAACGCTCCTCTCTCAATCTTGATCTCTTAAACCTTGTTTCCTCGCTGATTCAATTCTTTTTCCGTATAAGATCAAAAATTTCGCAAATGAATTTGATTGTTCTTCATCGCCAATTCCTTCTCGTAATCTCTGGACTCGGCGCTCGGACGTCATCCAATACTCAAATCTTACTTCAGTCTATTTTTCTCTACCCTTTTTTTAATCAAACTCGTTATTCATCACACGACCCTCAAGGCCTCAGTGGAGCTTTGATCCTTTTCATTCTCGTGTGCTTCTGAAGGTCATTGACTCGAGTGTTCGGCTAATATTGGTGTTTTAGGCCTGCGTGTTCGAGGCATGTTCTGCTTGAGGTTCAGTCGAGGTGCATCGTCGACCTGCTGACACCCCTCAACTTCAAACTATCTCTCCGGAACTTGATACTTTAATGCATTCCGCTTTCTCATCGGGTGACACGGGATTTGTGACATATGATTTTTAACACAGTCTAGATGTCTCAATACGTTGAGGTATGTCAAGATGTTCCGGGTCACGCAAATAGCTAATTTTTATCCCGAAAAAAGGATATTTCGGCACTTTACTTTAGATTCTTCGGAACTCAAAATTTTGCGAGAATTGCGGCCGAATGATATCTCTATATGCGGAGTGATGACAAAAAAAAAGTCATCTCCATTGATACGTGTTCGGGTTCTATGGACGCCGTCTTCGACGTTGCTAGAATTTCTATGAGCACAGCGTAACAGGGGCAGTCCTGGTATTTTGGTTTCGAATCATCGTATTCGTATTTTTGGTCCACATGAAGAGTCTGAGGCGCAGTTTGGTTGAGGCAGGGAAAAGACTCCTGTTCGGACAACCTCACCCGCGAGACCGAACATTCTCTCTTTATTCATCATCATTCCATCCACGTCAGTATTCTTACGTGCCGAACTGCGAGTTTGTACTAGTCAATCTAGTCAAGAGGGTGTTGCTCGGATGTTCCATGGGTTCAACCCCCTTTGCCATCGCCGGGATCATCTCTAGGAGCTCTTCAGCGCATTTGGAGTCATGAAGGCTTTTAAAATACATCTTCATTGCATTCAAATCGGCATCGACTTATTATGATAACGAACGGTTGAAGCTGGGAGCCGTCGTCTAGGGAACAAAGGGCAACCGACCCCGCTCGACCAAAGACTCCGCTTTGCAACATCGACAACCAATCCACAATGCACCTGAGTAATCACGCGTTCGCCATGGAAAGTAGTGAGGCATCGTCAATAAGTTGTTCCGTAGAACAACACCATGATTCAGGACAACAAGCTACAGGAGGTTGATGTTCGTTTCAAACAATGCAACTGTGTTAATCGACCTATCATCGTGTTCTGAGCTCCTTTCATTCGACTCATCATTCAAAGGATTTCTACTGAGCATATCGGTCATTCTGACACGTCTGTAATGCTGAAGCATCCACTAATTCTATAAGAACAGACTGTGCAATCTGGTGAGTCAAAATTACCTACCTCCTCTCAATCGTACTCACATTCAACATACACATTTATCTCCTAACAATGTCTCAAAGGGGTCCCAGGTCTACTACAGAACGACGTGATTCATTTCCATCTAATAAAGTCGCAACACCCAAAGTCAGCGAAGGTCTCCTTTTCCAACCACTCACGAATCATCAAAACCCAGTACCATCTTCTCAAGATCCCTCATACACTCCAAAATACATATGGACACCTCAAGTTGGTCAACGTCGAGGTTCAACTTCCGGTCAAGCCATACCCGCAACTTCGTCCTTTCCCTACAAAATTTCCACCAAGGATGATTCACAAAAAGAAAGGATCCCATTTGTCCCCAAAGACGATATCGGTCATTGGTCCAAACCTTTCGTGCCTGGGGAAGGACCTACTCCACTACCTTACAAATCAGAAGGACAGCCATACGTTCCCGCCAACTGTGCTTCGTCAGCACAGCCTTTTATGCCACCCTCATTACAGGCACAGACAAAGATCGACTTCATAGGCGGTGGCGCGGCTCATATCCTCCCCCAGAATATCGTGGTACCGATAACAAGTCTGCCAGGGATGTTTCCTGGTTTGGTACTTCCGCCGGTGGAGGTTCCTGGGTCCTCAATAATGTGCAACTTTTATTCAACTCGACGTCCCTCAGTCACTTCTGGAGCTCCAGGACTACTTCAATCATCATGGAATAATGTGCCTTGGGCACATTGATTAACTCGTGGGGATGAGCAAAAACCATCGATTCTCTAGCTATCAAGGACTATAATAATACCAAAATTCATCTTCTGCAGTATTTTATGTTAATTAGTTTCGCTCAATATAACTTGACCTCTATTGATATGGTCAAACCAGTAGGAGTCTTTTATGATGACAGAAGGAACCCTAAGTATCGGGATCACGCAAAAGATGCTGATTATGGTCCATTCCGACGAAGCATGAATACAGTCAAATATACGGCAGTGATTGGTAAAAAGCATAAATAGCTCATGCGAATAAAATATTATACTAGTTCATGCATGGGTCGGATGCAAGCCAGTAAGCCATTCTGGCTTCGAAAGCGAGTGTACTGTGCACCAGAGCTAATACAAGGTATACGCACATATCAATCCTGAGGTGCACGACGTTGGCTGGGCACAAACTTGAAAATCTGGGGAAAACGAGTGAGCGACATCATAGAATCATTGTAACTGTGATCATGCTCACAACTTCGTCAGCGACATTCCCGGTTTCCCGCATAAGCTTGTTCAAGTCATTTGTCAATCCGAAGTACTGAGAATTAATCATGTTTCAGTCAGGTAATCATTGATGGATACCAGAAATTCCTTACTCCGAGTTCGCTATGGAATAAAGTCAGAGTAGTATTGGCTAAAGGCGATTACTCGTCAGTATCAATTACTCTTTACCAAATTTCCAATACGTACATGCATCTGAACCAGCCCATATAGGGCTGAGGTGGTAGGTCGAAGGATTGAATGTCCAGACATCTGTCTCTTCTACTTCGCCATCTCTGTCCTGATCCTCTTGAGAGGTACTATCTTTGACTATTCCAGATTCAGCAAGTTTCAAGAAATGAGTATTCCGATCAAAGACAGTTCAGATGGTAGACCGACTCACTACCAGCATTGATGCCTACCAAAAGTGACGTGACCCGAAATTTATCGGCACTACCGACAGCAAAGCCAAGGTATGGATAGTCCGTCTTCGGGTTATTCTAAGCCTCAAACTATCAGCT
>WSTZ01000139.1:1571-22770 GCA_019632295.1 Tulasnella sp. 418 | reverse complement strand
TCCCGATGGCTCCAAACCCCGAGCTCGTACCCAAAGTCTAGCACAATTTCTTCAAGAGGCACCTCCTTGGGAGCCGAAGGATGCTCCTCAGAGCGTTGATTCACCTTCACCTACACCACCCGAGCCCACTTCAGCACCTCCTCTTACCCGCAAACGCTCTTCTTCCATCACCAAATCCAGCCCAGTAAGTGTTATTCCAACACTTGTGGCTGGTGGAGGATTCCTTTCCAGGAAGCAATCAAATGGTAGAATCAATGGTCCTTCGACTCCACCTAGCTCCTTTTCTCCTCGCCTCCGGGACGAACTATTGCCGTCAGGCCCTGATGGCAAATCGGCCAAGAAACGTTTGCAAAACGGGGGGAGGGATAGTTTCGATCTGGATGATCTGATGTCGGACGATTTTGAGGATGGTAGCTCTGGAGGCAAAGGCGGTAAACTTCGCAAAGGCAAACAAGGTAGTGGTATCTCTTCCGGTACCAGAGATCTCATCAACTTCTTATCGGAAGGTGAGTTTCTCTGATTATACATGTAGTGTTATTAACTCTAACATTTGGCTTATTCAAGGCCCAGCGGAACCTATAAGGACATCTGGTGGTTCGGGTGCTGGACCAAAAACGAAATCTACGCAAGGCCGATTCGGTCGTATGATGTCTCGACTGTCGAGGTCCTCGTCCAACGAACATATCAGTTCCAAAAAGTCGGCCTCTTCTGTAGAGGACTTGTCAAAATCATCTACCTCGCAAGGATCCTTCAAATACGGCGGCATGAACGGACTGGCCAACAAACCGGTCATCCCCCCCATCAATCGTCCCGCACCTCCACCGGTGGCCACGTCTGGGGAGCTTGATAGTAGCAACAGGCCTAGAAAAGAGTCCCTCTTCCGCAGGAAAACTGGACGTATGGCTGCCGGCTCTGCATCCGTGGCAGGTCCCATCGAGATTCCTAGCGGAGTTGCTGCTGCCCTTTCAAGCTCCAAGGGCAAACGACCTGGAACGGCGAGCAGTTTACCGGAGAAAACAACCCAGGACACTCCTCCTATGGAGACAGCGGGAGTCTTGGTTGTTCCACCATTGCCAAGGCCTTCGAGATCACCTTCACCTTCAAGAGATGCGTCGTATGCTGCGACCGCGTTGGTGACGCAATCGTCTCCTCGTACAGCTCATAGGGACTCGCTTATCACCGTGAAAAGCAATGTACCCCAACATGTGGATCTGGCATCCGAAGTCGAGTCCTTGCCTAAAGTCGAGAGGTCCCAGAGCAACGCTACTGAGGATGGTCTTATAGTTATTGAGCCCCGGGAGTCGCGATCGGGTGCACATACACCACTGGATGAACCGCCGCACTCCGCTCAGACGACTCCTTCAGAGCTCCCTGCCAGCACGCTGCAACTACCTTCCGATGGCGTTTTCGTGACCATGGAGCAAGCCCGGCAGCTGCGTGAAACGGTTGGAAGGGCCGCCACTGCTGGAGAATGTCGTGTTCTGGTTGAAATGTTCCTCGCTCAATGGGGTGTTCCAAGAGATAACAAGGTCGAAGCTGAAGTATCCTCTAGCGAGCTCCCCAACGAACCCGTTTCCGAAGAACAAGTGCACGAACAGCACTTGGTGGATGTCCTTCTTAGTGATGACGAGGTACCCCCTGCATCAGGATCGCCCCCAAACGAGACCTCAGCTCCTTTAGTGAAACATCCCGTTTCTGAAGGGAACCATTCACTAAATCACTCCGAAGACACGCAAACGGACGAGGATGGCCATGGACCTCAGACTCCCGTTGACGATATCCCACCTTCATCCCAAGCTGCACCACCAGGTGGCAATTCCTTTGTACCCCAGACTCAATCCAATTCCCCCGATTCCTATTCCCAACATGATTCTAGCTCTACTGTCTTATATGGAGATAAACCTGCCACTACTGTTACGGTACCTGCCCTCGCTGTGTAGACGGGTTTCGGGCCGCCCACATTCCTTCGTTTCCTGCCATTCAACGTCTTATTTGCTATTGCTCAAAATTCATGCTAATCAGCCCTCTTTCTGCCCTGTTTCATTTCATTGACATTTCGTAGATTTATTTATCGCTGTCTGCTTTCGTCCACATTTCGCTTTCTCTATGATACAGGGCCTGCAACTAATTGTATTCCTTGTAGTAGAGCTGTTGCCTTTGATATCCACCTATGGTACATAATATATGTTTCTTCGGAGATATATACATACACCTCCAGATTGAGACTTTTAGCTACATTCGAGTGACACCTTTATGCCCATGGCTGCTAGCTCGGCGCAGAGGTATCTAAAAACAAAGGGAACTGCCACAACATCCATATCCCCCCCTTTGCTGATGATGTTTTGATCTGGTAATGCCACAACGACATCACGATGCGGGGACTTCTTCGGGTTAGATCCTGCACCCAACGACCTCCGTGCTTCCTTGGCCTCTTCCTTGGCTTCTTCACGGCACACTCGACAGTACTCTCCTGATGGACCAGAAGCTAGAAGTTCGTCTTCATAGCCCATAAGGCTCTCTCCAAGGGTAACATCAGAATACCCAAGAGTTATCAGACTTCCGCAAGTCCGGCATACCCACGCCGTGGAATAGTCTGAGCAGTTCATCAGTCGATCCTGAAGAAGGAAAGAGGTTCCGTGTGCAAGTAGTGCATCTCGCTCCATCTCTCCGAAGCGTATACCTCCTCCTCGCTTACGACCCTGCCAGAATGTGGAGGATCAGTTTGGTTTTCTCACTGAACCATCAACCCTGACTGACGAACCTTTACTGGCTGGCGAGTGACCGGATCTACAGGACCGGTTGTTCGTACTTGGAACTTGTCCAGAACCATATGTCGGAGGCGCTGATAATAAACAACGCCCAAGTATATATCTGCAGCAAATTCTTGGCCTGTGATGCCCGAGTACATTGGCTCATTCCCGTAGTAATTGTAGCCAGCTTCCAGGAGCTGTTTGCCAAAGTAATCAACAGCCGTACTTTCTTCGGAAAATCTAAAGAACGAACAGCTCGTCAAATAGCGCTTTTCAATGAAGCGAATGGCTTACTTGAATGGCGTAGCATCCTGAGGTATACCGTGCATAGCACCTGCCTTGCCTGCCATACTTTCCACAAACATTCCTATAGTCATTCGACTCGGGAAAGCATGAGGATTGATGATGACATCTGGCTGCATACCACTCTCGCTGAAAGGCATGTCAATAGTTGGCCACTTTTGGGAGCACACGCCCTTCTGTCCATGTCGAGAAGAAAACTTGTCTCCTATCACCGGTGACCTGGTAATTCGGAGTGTTATATGAAGCTTTTGGGCTTCAGTATCACCTGCATCTCCACCTGATATGATTTTTGTCACATGAAGTCCACATAACATCTAGATTGCTGATCACTCACCGAGTAACCGAACCTCATCAATGTAGGCGTCTTCATCTCCCTTGTATTTAGAGAAATGTGTCCTTCCAGTATCGTCATCCACATATGCTGCAAGAGGTTCTCCGGGGAGAACCTTGTTCCCAATGAAGGGAAGACCATCATAATCGAGCATTTCTCTCGCAGGATGGTTTCTGCGGAGGTCATCCCCAAATCCAAAATGCGCTTTAGGCGCAGAAGAAGACTTCGATACACCTTTAACATCCTTCAAGTCCACAATATGGGATTTATATATGGTTCCATATCCGAAGCCCCGTTCATGAGCGGATTTGTTCAAAATCATTGCATCCTCCATGTCATATCCCGTATACGAAATAACGGCAACGACGGCATTCGTACCATTTGGGAAGCAGTCCATACCGTAGGTATTGTGGAGTTCTGGCCGTACTACAGGCGTTTGTCCAGTCTGCAACCGGTATAGCTTGTTATCGGTTCGATGCTTCAGTGCCGTAGCTGGTGTGCCCATGGACTGTTTGCCCATTTGGCACTGGTAAATATTACGAGGACTCTAGGAAACTCCGCATTAGTTCAGAGTTGATACGGATGCTATTGTTGCTCACCTGATTGAAATCCGAAAATGGGGTCAGGTTGGCAAGAATGGACATGAAGTTTGTTGGCGAGAGTTCCACATGCGAGAAGTCTCCAGAGGAAATCTCGTCAGGCTTGACGGCAATGTTCATATATACTTGCTCAAAAGAGCCTATTGAGTCTTCGCGCCCGTTGGCAAGATATCTCACGGGTCTCATCATCCTTGCTCGTGTAGAGAAAAGGTATAGCCCGGGGTATTGGCCTCCATTAGAGGTTGGGACAAAACCAATCTCTAGATCCAGCGGGACACCATTTTCCCCCTCTGTTTTCCATAGTCGTAGCATGGTCGCCATGCTCTGACATAGTGTAGGTGGTGCCCAGCCTATCACTCGACCATCCAGCTGAACGCAGAGGTTTCTACGCCCGTCTATTTTTGTTGAGATCACTTCTGTCATACCCAAGGAAACCAGCAGGCCTGGTATACTGTCAATGTTGAGTGAATGGGTGATGATTCGACATGATCGTGCCAGATGGTTCAGAAGGCCGCAAGGAGTACCATCAGGTGTGTGCACTGGGCATATGAATCCTGTATGTAGGGCTTTAGTGGCGGTGATCCCAACAGCTCAAGACCTGCTGAGACTTACCCCATGCTTCGGGAAGAAGCTTGCGAACAGTTGTAGTTTTCAGCTCCGCAAAGAAGGAACCACGATGCACACATCGGAAATGGCTGAGGTATCGATACCAGTTTAACTTCTCGGCTACTATAGTGAAGCCAGATGCTTGTTGCAAGTCCAATCCTGTCGAAGACACAAGATTACCGGTGGCCAGGAAGTTAGACAGTCTCGCGCCAATTTCGAAGTTGACTTTTTGTACCACTTTTTTGATATAGCCGTCTGATACGAGCAATACATGGATCAGTACTGATCTACTGATGGATAGTCGCATTGCTTACTGTCAAACAGATTGACGGCAACTACTTGTCGCCTTACATCCTGTGCTATTTGATGTCGCACTTGACTAAGGGCATCGTCTAGACGCTCTTTGATTATCATGCCATACAGGTATCCGGGGAGTAAAATCTCTTGATGTTGTGGACTATCTGGGTTATCTGCACTACAGGATCCCGAGACCAAGGCGAAGAGTTTTCGAAGCATGAATCTGAGCGTAAAGTTGTTAATTGTAAGGTTGAACATAGGTGAATGATATTCACTTGCATTAACATCCGATACTTGTCTCTTGGAGCATCCAGGTGAACAAGAATAATATTCGCCATGAGTTCGGCACCAATCCTATGGTTGTTATAGTCCTCTGGAAGCCCCAAGACCACTCTAAACTTGTCTCCGAGATATTCCAGGCACTGACTCCCCGTATATAGGCTATATGATTTGAAGCTTCGTAGCAGCAGCTCCACTCGGTCCGTCAAGAATGTGTTATCAAAGTCTCTCATCACGACACCCTCGAAGATTTCCCTATCCGATGCGCTGACAAGGGCTTTAAGGATCAGCATGATTGGAATCATGTACTCTTGCTTTCGCCAGCTGAAACGGAACATTGCGCTTCCGTTAGATAGGTAATGAAGGGTATTGGTGATACTTGTTTGGTCTGGTCGTACGCATCGTATGGAGACACCATATTGCGTATAGGAGGGTCCTCGATTTTCAAACGAAGGCCGAATGAGGGAAATAACGTGATTCCGCCGAGGAAGAATGAGATACCGGATAAGTCGTTCGTTTCCGTTTATTATGAAGTATCCACCGAATTCTTCGGCTTCCTCGTGTTTGCTAACGAGTTTGGCTGACGAAAGCCCGCGAAGATTACATCGACTTGACTGAATCAACGCTTTGTTAACTCGTTATCTATTAGCAAGCGAATGTTCACGCACCCGAACCATAATGGGTAATAATCCACAGTCTCGGGTTTCTTCATGTTCTGGACCATTATTAACTCGCCAAGCTAGTTTCACAGTCATACGTCCCCTGTATGACGTGAGTCTCTCTCTAGCCTAAAATTTGTGGTATCTGAACCTGACCAGCATACGAAGATGAAGGGATTCAACACACCTCCGATGGAAAGGTTCGTCGTTCTTTTGCTTCTCTATCACGATCTGGTACCATCGGCCTTGCTACCGCAACAGTTTTGACTCGCACTGTAGAGTTGGAGAAGAACTCGTCAAGTTGTACTGACTACAACGCGAAATGCGTACGTACTTGATAATCGGTTCCCAATTCCCTGCCCACTGGTATCATCATCATCAGCACCTTTCCCATCAAAAACAACTTTCTCTCCAATATTTTGAGCTCCCATATTCAAGAGCCCCATCCCGTCTCCTTCACTATCATCAAATAGGGCGTTAAAAGACTCGATATGCGGAGCCACAAGTTCATTGAGAATCGGAATAGTTGAACCTTCCGTTGTTGGATGACGAAAGGAGTACTCTCGCCAGAGAGTGTTAAATGATTTTAGATCCGATATTGGAGGAGGCATGGTGAATACAATGATATGTTCCAAGTTGGAAAAAATGTCGAACTTTGCGCCCGTGCAGCGGAGATTCAGGTCCCCGAGCCAAACTGTAAAGTCACATCTCCAACGACTTTGATTCAATTCGCAGCGAGGGGCGTAAATTTCAGCAAGGCTCAAGCGAACCATGAGTAGGCATCAATATTTTTGCTACAATTTTGTCGTACAGCAATAAACAACTAATCAACAGATAGCGATAACAAAAAAGGATCGCAATGCGAATCATGCAAGTTAAACTGGCATGGCAACGGGGGCTTCTGGGATGATCTCTACTACGAGAATGTCATAGCTTCCAGGCGTGAAGTCTGGATGCACGAGCATATCATCATTTCCTTGACGAATGCCTCTTGAGCTGCCGATCCTCGTCCCGGCTTCTGTAACGAGAGCGGGATTCTTGACCTTTTGACGATCCACGGCGAGAATCCAAGAGCTCGGAGCGACTGCCGCTTCCACTACCTCTACCACTGTTTGACCTATTTCGTCCATCTGACTTGGATCCCGACATCCGATTTGCAAACCAATCCTCTTCCCCTTCAATATTATCTCGAGCTGCTTGTTCTCTCTGCTTCCGCTGCCGAGCCTCCCTTTCCATTTTACCAATGTTCATGAGTACGTTATTTTGTTTATCCCAAGGTCGTTCCAGGCGAGGAGCTTCGGAATAAAGTTGATCTACAATATGCCGTGAAGAATTCGCAAAAGGACTGGCGCGAGCCACTGCCTCGGAAAATATAGAAGGATCCGCCCTGAAGTATGCTCGAGTTCGTCGAGGACAGTCCTGTCAATTAGTGCGTTAATAAACGATTCAAATGACAATGACTAATCGAGAGAAACTCACATCACCCCAATGGCGTTCGTGTCCACAGTAATAACACCAGATCCTATTTCCTATGTACAGCTCTCCCCCTTCGTCGTGTATTGACTTATGTTTAGAGGCTTCACGTTTATCAAGAATGCGATGCCTCTCCGACTTGGTGTTGTACTGATAAATGCGCCATAGAGTAGGACAGTTCTAAACGAATATGGGTAAGCTGTTGAAGATGGATAGGAGGTAAATGGCTTACGATTGCAAAGTGCGCTCCTGAACCACATCGGAAGCAATCTTCTCTCGCCTGCCTTCGTTGTGTGCAGTCCTGTAGAATAGTAAAGTGAGACCTCATATGCAGGTAGCATGTGTGCTTCTACACTTACATCCCTCATGTGACCTATTGCGCCACAGTTGAAGCACGTAATCGTCAAGGGACAGTTCCGTGTCTGGTGGTCATCCTTAACCCCACACTTCATGCACTTGAGATTCCAGGTTAGCAGACTTCGACGAGAACGGGGTAGAGTTATTAGGCGTACCACAGTCCGGGTGCAGTCGTATCGCTTATGTCCAAGGTCCCCACAGATCTCGCAGGTGATGACAAATCTTGAATTGGGATCATTCGCCCAGTCGTTCCAATATCTAAAGTTCTTCAAATCTATGTCAATTCAGCTGAGCTAACGATGATTTAGCAGTCTTACTTTGAGTTTCCATCTTCCATCATCATATTCGATATCAGATACTTCCGAAGCATTGCCATTTTCATGATCTGAATCACCATCCTCTGAACTAGTTTCACCCCATGTTTCACTAGCAAGGACGACATGGTGGGGTAGCAACAGTCCATTAGATGCACCAGACCGCTTAGAGCGTCTTTTTGTCGATGGTGGAGAAGGCTCGTGGTGAATCGTAGAAGGATCGAGATCGGGCTGGTCATCCTCGAAAAAGAGTCTTGGCTCCTTGGGTTCCGGATTATTATCATCGTCGGTTTGGTCTGCAGACTTGTTCTTGTTCTTTTTGCGTTTCTTCTTCTTGAGTATGGTGCCCTTAGAAGATGCAGGTAGTCCGCTATTTGATAATTGTTCCTGCAAAAACGTTATCTATAAGCCCAGGCATTGCACATAGGCTAAATCCAATGCTCACACTATCATCAGCGTTGACTGGTTCCCCAGTAGCTTCTAACAATACTGCTTCTAAAGCGACCTGTGAGAGTTTTGAATAGTCCTCTTCCTCTCTTTTTCGCTTGGTCGTTGGACTTGTAGCAGTATTGTTGCTCTTGAGCTCTTGCTCATGCTGCTTAGCGCGTTGACGGTCAATCTTGGGGCGTTTAGAGGTTGCGACTGCGCTCGAGTCTGGTGATCCAGTGAGATCGATGACTGTAGCGGTATCAAGGGTCGCCATTTGACCGCTGATGCACTTGCCGCTTATGACGTTGCGACGAGTGGTGACCAAAGGCAAAATTCAAACGATGGGCATCGACCCGTGCGAAACCCACTCGGCGTTGTATTTTTGCCCCTGAACGTTCGGTTTCTGGCTGACGCGATACTACCATCATTAGACGACAATGGCTGAACCCAGTGATCCATCCGTCCCAGTCGACGATGCGCACTGTTTACTCTTGGGTCCAACAGCACTCGTAGTGCAGGGGTTGATGGGAATAGTTGTTCTTCTCTCGCTTGTCTACAAGAGACATCGAGAGAAACCAATGCGTCCGTGGAGAATATGGTATGTCGTGTCATTCTGAACTGAGCAGATATTTATTGTCTTCATAGGCTGTTTGATGTGTCGAAGCAGATTGCTGGTCAGATCGTTGTTCACATATTCAACCTTGGAATCTCAGATTTGGTGTCGCGACCAAGTTCTGGCAACAACCCATGCACAGCTTACTTCATGAATGTCACTTTTGATGTTACAGTCGGTAGGTATATCCTTGAATCAACCCTACTTTCTGACCGCTTACGCTGTGCTGCGCGACAGGTGTGGTGATCATATGGGCAGTGCTCCACGGTCTAACTAATCTACTCACAAACAAATTTCATTTAATCGGGTTTCAATCTGGATCTTATGGTAATCCTCCCTCACTGGTATTCTGGGCAAAGCAAGCCGCTGTCTATATCGTTGCCATTGTCTCCATGAAGCTTGTTGTCCTTATTGTATTCACTCTATTTCCTTCGACATTCCGCGTTGGAGACTGGTTGTTATCTTGGACAGGTGGTAGGGGTCAGGTCCAAGTCGTTTTGTGAGTAGCCCACGTGCGCATTCTACCATTAAATTCTTTCAACTAACCGACGTCATAGCGTCCTTGGTATATACCCAATATTTATGAACATTCTTCAATTCTGGATAATCGACTCCATCGTCAAAGCTTCTGTACTTCTTCTCGACCTCGATACTCACAATCCTGCCACCTCACCGGATCGACAACGGCTTGTCGATAGCCTTGATGAACCATACTCTTCGGATGAGGATGATGACGTCCAAGACCGCCATTCTAACCACGTACGGAAACCTTCGGACGAGGAATCGCACCTTGAGGGTAGAACCAAAAACATCTCATCATCTGGGAACTCAAGATCTTCATCTTTGGAGCGCAAGTCAACCTCCTCGAAACATCGACAGAGGAGCTTAGTGGTTGGTGTCGAGTATCATGACTACCCGCCATCCACCTCGTCTTCACGCAGAGGATCTCCTCAACCCCGTCGTCGCTCCCCACCTCCTTCCCCATCTCCCATCGCCACCCCTTCAGCTGGATATGGTTCCATGGATGATTCACCACGTATGCTCCCTACAAGTCGTTCTGACGCCGTTGCTGGATGGGAATGGAACGAACAACGTGATAGTGAAGAAGACACACGGCCACTTCCCCCAGTACGGAAAGAGAGTTGGAACATGCCTACTATTGCATCACCTACAAAATGAACTGGAATACGTTGGCGTGCCTAATTATTGGGGGTATTTTCGCTAGCTAGCTATCATCTTCGGAATTATATAACATGTACATTTTAGAAACGAGTTAAAGTAGTCCATCATAATCTACAACAGATGCGTGCCGCGTCGTGTGGGCTTGAACGTTATTGGGCTGCCATACCAGTTCACTACTTGTATGCCTCGTTTCGTCATTTTTTGCAGTGCTCCAACGCCAGTGTGATACCAATCACAGTAGACACCTTTTCTATTGTCGGCCATCATCACTCCGTTTGAAGGAAAATCTGGGTTCACCAATATGACTCTTTTGAGATTTTGAAAATCTGCCGGAAACCTGCTTCCTGGCTGTAGTGCAAACGCCGCCAAATTCCCGGGACCTAACGGACTGTCTGCTGTTGGCTCCATCGCGACGAGTATCAGATTTTCGACGACCGGTAATCCATCTCCCTGAAGTACACTTGTGTCGTGTATGCACAGGTCTCGGAAATTCTTGCCAGTACATTGCACGACATACGTCACGTCAATATCGTAACAAGTATTCTCGTCAAGGTACAGGGAGATCAGGTTTTCACCATGCGAAGCTATCAAAGTTTCGATGGCTAAGCGGCAAGGGTGTTTTGTTGCTCTGAACGATAGATGAGAGAGTTTGGGGATTTGCCACTGCGTTGATATTGTGCTCAGAAGAAAAGCAAAGTCTTCATTTGCACAAAGCCGCAGTGAGTGGAGATTCGGAAGGTGGATTTGGTATTGGAGAGTTTCTGAAGAAAGCATGATGTGATTTCGAAAATCGGGAGCTTCGGGACCCAGGATCTCCAACGCCTGGAGATATAAGGCGGTTGGATTTGAGGAGAGAATTTGTGTCCATTGGGTGCTGTCCATGGACATACAGCCTAACGGATTCCAATGTAACCGTTTGAGTCTTTTGCAGCTCCGGAAGAGTTGCTGCAAAAATGATGGACCAGCATCATCGTCTTCAACTAAAAAGGGTGATGATCAGTAAAATCGGGTACAGACACAACTGGATAGCGTACCTCCAAAGGCAGCGATTGAATTTGATAGCACTTCAATATTCGGACACCTCTTGAGAAGTGTATATAGTTGCTCCGAATCGTGCCGAGTCCACATGCCTTCCTTGCAGCAGAATAAGCTCAATCGCTTCACCCACTTCAACAAATCCTTCCTCCCCAATATCTTTACCACACCCGCCAGGTCTTCTACCTTGTCGAGTATAATATGACGAAATAAAAACTCGTACGATAAGTTCCGGAATGCCCTGCACACCACACTTAGCGAGCGAGCTGTGTTTAATGCCTCTTGATTTTGTTTTGGCCATGGATCAAATTGTGAGTCGTTGCAGTCGTTTGCGGGTGCTGAGTTGAGGTCCCAATGCCGCCATGAGGGTGTACAGGACAGCAGTGTTTCATCCAAGGTTGCCCAATGAAATATTTGCAGGAATACTTCAGGTGGTGTTCGGTACGGTAAGGCCTGTGTCACGTAAGGATAAGAATCGAAAGGCATTTGAATAAGTGACCGGTAAACAACTGGAGGGGATGAGGGTAGTGGAAGAACGTTTCAGACGAACGTTAACTGACGGCTCGGGGGAGGAGGACTCCCGGGGGGTATATCGAGTCGCAGGAGGTCCACAAAACAGGTTGTCTTGTGCCATGACAAATAGGCTTGAAATAGGCCGGATTTTTCGCAATGTGCTGTCCACACGGGAGTGATCTAATGGTTAGGTCAAGGGGGGCGGGGAAAAACTTCCGGCTGCGCGCATCAGTGTGTATTGATATATAATTGCTTCTTTTTGTAAGGCGGCTTCCCAATTTGAAGGACTCGGAAAAGAAGCAACCTCACCGAATTGTCTAGTCAAGGGTAGACAAGCAGGGGCAAATAAGGGACCACATAATCCCACGTTGTCCCCTCATGTGGCTGTTCTTCACTTGAAGCTACGATTGACTGTTACGTCCTCTCCTCTCCACGTTTATCTCCACATTCACCCGAAATCGTCTGATATAGATCTCGATCACTACGAGCATTCTCCTCTATTCCATCCATGTCCTTTTTCCGAGGTAATCAGGGAACCCCTCAACCGCCAAATCCAAATGCGGGTTATTCAAGGCTGACGCCGGACCCTTATAGTCGGCCGACCTCGCAGCAAAGAGGCTTGCCTCAACCCAGCTATGCGAGAGCGGAACTAATACCCGATTCTAGTAACTACGAGAAGAGATCTTACGGAGGCAGTAGTGGGGGTGGGTACGGACAGCGTGGCGGAGGTGGAGGCGGGTCGTAAGTTCATCCTTTTCGATGTGGTGAATTGATTTACATGTGCGCCTTTACGTTTGCTAGGCGGTTTTCTGTAGTCGAATGCCCTAGTCCAGGGCTCGCATTATCAAATTGCTTGATAGCTCATCCACAAGATTTTGCTGAGGGTCAAGTGGTGATGCTCAAGGACACCTTCCCGTTGACAATTAAGTCAGCATTAGGACTTTGGCTTATATCGCCGCAATTCTGATTACCTTTTTGTAGATCTGACAACACCGGAAAACTCGCTCGTGGCACTGTAGGACCATCCGCATTCCAGCGCCAATGGATTGGATTAAGTATTACCGGAGACGAAGTAAAGGTTGAAGCCATACAGACAGGGTCCTCGGACTATCTTACATCATTGGACATCGAGATTGGATTCTGGAAAAGAGGACAAGAGGTAGCCGAGGTATACGATTCCGAAGAAATGGGTCGAACATTCCTAAAGGCGTTTAATGGATTGGTATTTTCTGTGGGGCAAATTCTGGTGTTTGACTTCCATGGACAAAACCTGAAGGGAACAGTGAAAGGCGTGCTCAACGTCGAGTTGCCGCAACAGCGTCCCGGAGGCGAAGATCGTCATGGAGTGAAAATGGGAATATTAATGGAGAAGACGGATATCACCTTTATGAAAGCGGGTGATAGCAACATCAAGATTCGAAGTAGTTCAAAGAAGTGAGCAAAAACTCAGCTATTGATGAAATGTGGCTCAATCCGAACTCCCTTCAGAGCAGCGCCTAATGCTATTCTTGCACCGAATTTCAAATTCGAGGACATGGGCATCGGTGGCTTGGACTCGGAATTTGGTAACATTTTCCGGCGAGCATTCGCTTCTCGCGTATTCCCCCCTGGGCTGGTAGATAAACTTGGAATTCAGCATGTCAAAGGTAGATTCTATGGGCCATGTAATTGACTGATCGCTGAAGTCCCGCCTTTCAGGTATCCTTCTTCATGGTCCGCCAGGAACGGGTAAAACGTTGATGGCACGTCAAATTGGCAAAATGTTGAACGCAAGAGAACCAAAGATTGTCAATGGTCCCGAAATCTTGAACAAATATGTCGGTGCTTCCGAAGAAAATATCAGAAAATTATTTGCGGATGCAGAAAAGGAGGTTAGTGTCATGCATGACATTCTTAGATGTTTAGCTCGCGGTTCTCATTGGAGCTCCAAAGTATAAAGCCAAAGGTGATGAAAGTGGACTTCATATCATTATATTCGATGAATTGGACGCCATTTGCAAACAACGTGGATCCGGAGCTGGTGGAGGTACAGGTGTTGGGGACAGTGTCGTAAATCAGCTCTTGTCTAAAGTACGTTGCTACTCTAAGCGGTTTTGCCTTTTCAAGTGCTAATGAATCACGCTATAGATGGACGGTGTAGACCAATTGAACAACATCCTCATTATTGGAATGACAAACAGGCTGGATATGATTGACGAGGCGCTGCTACGGCCAGGTCGTTTGGAGGTTCATATGGAAATTTCACTACCCGATGAGCATGGACGCCTTCAGATCCTTACGATCCACACAGCCAAGATGAGGGAAAACGGAGTTATGGATAGGGATGTGAATCTACCAGAGCTCGCTGGCTTGACAAAGAACTTCTCGGGTGCCGAAATCAATGGATTGGTGAAAAGTGCGACAAGTTTTGCATTCAATAGACACGTGAAGGTCGGTTCTTATACTGCATTGGTGTCTGCAGGCGATGTAAATAACTCATACCCCTTCGATAGGTTGGAACCATGGCAGGAATTTCAGACGATGTTGAAAACCTTCGAGTTAATCGGGGCGATTTCATACTCGCTCTCGATGAAGTGCATCCAGCATTCGGTGTTTCTGAAGAGGAGCTGCAAACTGTGGTGCAGAACGGAATTATTCATTATGATCATCACATTGATGTGAGTCATCGTGCTCGTCGCAAGATGCCTTCGACTAAGTGCTCGACTATCTAGGAAATATTACGAGATGGGCAGCTATTCGTTGAGCAGGTGCGATCCAGTACAAGGACTCCATTGGTCACGCTACTTCTTCATGGTGCGAGGCATTCCACTTGGACTCCTGATTATCTTCTCACATACTCCTTTCAGGTCCTGCTGGTTCTGGCAAGACTGCACTTGCAGCAACGATTGCCCAGGCATCCCAGTTCCCCTTCATAAAGCTGCTATCACCGGACTCTATGGTTGGATATAGTGAGACTCAGAAGATTGCGACGATCAACAAGGTATTCTCAGACAGCTACAAGAGTCCTTTAAGTGTGATTGTCGTCGATAACATTGAACGGTTGCTTGGTATGTCATTTCCTATACGTGAGAGGTCAAACAGATATTTTACTCTTTTTCGACAGACTGGGTACCTATCGGACCTCGGTTCTCCAACGGTGTTTTACAAGCTCTTATGGTTCTTCTTGCCCGACGTCCACCAAAGGGTCGTAGGCTTCTTATTATTGCAACCACATCGCTTCGTCCGATGTTGGATGAAATGCAAATGTCTGAAGTGTTTGACTCTCAGATACGCGTACCTCCGATCAGCAGCCTACGATCTTTGGAGATTGTCTTGAGAGAAATGCAGCTCTTTGGAACATCCGACGAGAGAAGGAGGGCTATGGCACTGCTGGATCAGGCCGGTTTTGGACACGAAGGAAGATTAATGGTCGGTGTTAAGAAGCTCTTGACAGTAGTTGAAATGGCGAGGCAAGAGCCGGAAGGTGTAGCTGAGAGATTGGTATCTGCATTGTTGGGACTTGGGATGTAACCAGGTTCCAGATAAATAACACGAGGGATGTGGAGGTATATACATCAGTTCTTTTGTAGATCTAGATCCGTTAAAGCCCAAAGATGAAAAGAGCATGTTTAAAAGTGTCCAGTGCAAGAGCACCAAATGGAATAATGCCCCACATCCCTATTGACGAAGCTAAAGCTGAAGAGGTTGTAGAAGACGGGGATGGGGACGATGAAGAAGAAATTCCGTTTGCTATTGTAGGCTTGGCTGCAGGCTTGTCAAGACCATATCGAGAATTGAGAACGACATTTGCTCTTGTGCTTCCGTCTTCCAACGTGATCCAGGTATCAACGCTTGACGTGTAGTTGTCTAGATGGAACAGGAAGGTCCGAGCTCCATGACCCCATCCTACTTTATCGTATCCGCCATATCCAGCTAAATGGGGTGGTCAGCTCCCGAGCCGTTCAAGAGGATAACTGAGAAGCGACGCACTGTGTTTATTGAAGCACATGATTTGTTTTATGTTAGGCTCTCGGGCACACCATTCATTGCCGTGAGCTGATTAAAAGACCTAAGCGTCAGATCTGTTGTCACTGAGGAGAATCAAAGTCACTGACTATGGCCTGATACAACAGCGTGAAGATTTTTTACTCGCTTGGTCAGAGCGTTCCAGAAGGGTTTATCTCTGTTTTCGCCGTTCTTGTCAATATCAACTGTTGACTGGGTTGAACCAAGACCGAGGATATCATCATCCAATCCGGGATTCTTTTCGTGATCCAAGCCTGGTTGAAGCGATTCTACCACGTGTCTAAGGCGGCGGTTTGTCAGATCCTAATCCGAGATCCAGAGGAAATATAAGACTGACAAAGGAACGTGAACGAAAGCCAAGGCAGCTCTATTTTCACTCGGTCCCCACGCCAATTCCATTGCGTCTATTTCACTTTCAAGCCACATGGCGACAGACTCATCGACCCAATCTGGGAGAGGAGCGGAGCCTTTTCCCGGAGTGAAGCCACTTCGAGAGTCAAAGAACCATACGATGAGGGAGGGTGCAGGATCTTGAGAGGTATCGTGAGTTTGAGATGTGCCAAAAGATGTTGGTTTCTCTTACCTCCAGCATGAGCATAAATCGGTACCCAGTAATTACCTTCTCCACCTTCTCCTCCGACACCGACGGGAGCCCGCCTTGTATAGCTAGTAGGTGCGACTTCTTGTTCTCTAGTGATTTCTTGCAAATGGCTAATATTCACGTGGTTGTCGTGATTCTGTACGTTACCATGTTTGATAATAGGGGTGAGCGCTTTTAATCATATTACAGACCGTAGCTTACCCCATGAGCAGATGAAAAGGGGACTCCAGCATCGGTCAGAGGACGTGTAAGGATATCAATCAGTGTCGTGCTATTTTCTGCAAAGGTGTCTGAGAGGGGGAACGTGTGAGCAACGAGGTCCTCATGACAGGAGCTGCAGAGGTGCTTACTGTCTCCTGTAATAAGATCGCCATTTATAGCCACATAATCTGGCTTCTCAAATCGTAGCATGTCGTTCATGACGATCAAGCTCTTCCTGTCCTGTTCTGGTCCCCAGTCATCCCATGGGTTCTCACCAAAGTGCAGGTCGCTAAAGACGGACAACTTGAAGGTACCATCTTCCCTAAAGACGAGACGGGGTTTCAAGGGATACGGATTCAGATGATCATAGGTTTGCCTTCGCGATTGGAATATGCCTATGCATCAAAGGATTGAACTCGTTGCACCAGATGATGAAAGGTGAATAGAACATGCTTACCCTCAGGAATATTATTCTTGGAGAGATACATGATCCCTCCAACAGCGATTAAAGGTAAAAGCTTCATTGCTTCCCTAGTAGCTGGTGGTTTTGTTTCCAAGTTGAAGTGTCAGTCGCCCCTTTTAGTGAGATCCCACGGTGAGTAGAACCATGTTTAGTCGGCATCTTGGCAGTTTGCGCCGTGATATATCTCTCCACTTGAATACTGTTCATCACTAAATGTACGATCCACTAGCAAGCGCTCCCAACCCATTCGCATCATCAGTAACAAGTCCTCCGCCATGGCCTACAACACCTCATTCTCCCTTTGACCAAGCGATTCTACCGAAGCCATCCTCCCCAAAGCCATCAACTCCTGAGAAGCCTGCAAACACGAATCCTTATGGACGTGAGCCACAGATATACGGACAACCTACACCTGGTCTCGTTTCACCAAACAACAATGCTGCTGTCAACGGCACAAAGTTCGAACGAAGTGCGCCATATCTCCGAGTACGAATCACTGGTCTCGATCGCAATAGGAGAGACATCCTCATCCGCTTTGATGCTCAAACCAATCTCTCCAACTTTACTGGCACAACTTACAGAAATGTATCAAGGTCTTATGTTGAATTCCAGCGGTTCGCAGAGCAAATCGTTTACAGTAATCCTCAAACCATCGTTCCCGCACTGCCCCTGGCTCAGACATCCGCTCCCACTGACGACGAAGGTTAGCGCAAAGTTCAGCCTCCCTTGCGTTCTCGATACAATTCCAACCATCACGACTCTCTCCGTTAGATGATCGACTGATCAAGGTCATGCTTCAACGCTGGGTTTCGCGAATTTGCGAAGACCCCGTTCTTCTTCAAGACGAAGAAGTTCGCTCGTTTATCGAAAGCGATTTTGGGGTATGTACTTTCAATTCAATTCTCTGACATGGCGTAACTGATTGTTTTATATCTAGTATCAACCTACTGTTCGTCCAAAACGTAAAACAAGTTCGGGATTCTCTTTACTCAAACGGGGAGCACCAGATGAAGACGAAGAACTGGTGGCTGCCCGTTTTGAGCTAACTCGATTAGAGGGCGAATTTTTCGAGGCTGCTAAAGCCGTCGACAGACTATCGCGTGCGCGTAAAGGTGGGTTTAATAATTGCCGTGTCTTCGCCTTTGCTCATTAAATTGCCGTCAGCCGTATCCGCAGCCCACACCGAAATGGGTAACCGGCTGGTGAACATTGCGACCACTGAAAGTCATCCTCCGCTAGGCAACGCCTTACGCAAATTAGGTCGGGTATGGCACAATGTTGGAGACATTGATTCTGCTCAGGTATTTTTTTTTGTTGTTTACGTCAGATAGCACTTGTCAAACCCCGTTGTCACCTCTGGTAGGCCGTAAGTGAAACGGTGATCCTGGGTGATGCTCTCGGGTATCAAGGTATCAATGCACGTTCCGCAAAAGTATGTGATATGTCAATACCTTTGTCACACGTCACTCACATAAATTCATTTACTCGATCAGGAAACGTTGCAGCAACGCTCGCTGGTGCTGGAAGAATACCAGACAGCCGTCAAAACATCTATAGCCAAGCGAAGAAACATAGAGCGACTGAAAGCGAGTAGCAACATAAGACCAGAAAGGGTCGATGAAGCACTGGAAGATCTGGAAGAGGTACGTTAGAGCTGGCTTGTTCCCATAAGAGAGGTGGTCAGAACTTGACGTATGACTTCAGGCCAACAAGATCGAGCAGATGCTAGCGAAGCGAGTGGATGGTATTTCTCAAAACCTTCACAAGGCTCTCCTCACACACTCTCGTCACGCTCATGAGGACATAACGCACGCCCTCGTGGAGCATGCGCGAACCGTGGTGTTGTATGAAAAACAGTTGTTGAGGGAGCTGGAATCATTAAAACCCGACTTTGCCAACATCAACAAAGTTATCCCACTCAAGGAGACAGTGACTCCATCGACCACCACTACAACGCTTGGTTCCGTATTGCCCTCTCATCGGTCAATGAGCGATGCTGCTCTAGGTCATCGAGCTAGCCTATCGTCGGAGGGCGTTGGAAGTTCAGGTCGAATGGATGGTACAAAGTCCATGTTTATATCACCCAATCCCGCAAATGTCCGACTACCACCATCACATACAAACTCACCCCTGCCAGTCAACTCATCGGTACCGGGTTCACCACAACCTCCTCCAGTACATAGCCCTCGGATGAATGAGCCAGGACCTTCTGTGTCAGCACCAGTTTCTCCTCGGGATCCATTGGGTGCTCATGGAAGCCCGCTGGGTCCCGGAGGTTCTCCAGGACCAAGACGCTTCGAAGCAGGAATACATGGCAGGCCGGGATTGCATCCAACTGGAGCGAATACCATGGCGCGAAGTATGTATATCGAGCCAACGCGGAGCAGGCTTGATGCCAGGGAGGCAGCTGCGAAGCTGGCGAATTTCTTGTAGATATATCTTACAATCATCTCTTAAATGTGTATGCGTCCTTCGGTTCACCCATTAATCGTTCCATATGATTGGTCAACCTCTTTCTCGACTTTGACACCTGTCACCAAGTGCTCACCGAGGCTTGCCCGACCTGCACAGTCAAGGGATCGATCCCCACGGTTGCGGATGAATAAGCATAGCACAAGATGACATGAGCAACTTGCACAAGCCTCTCGTCCTGAGTAATCTCGTCGGTGACCGTACGGTGATGCTCTCTAATAGGCTTTGTGTCCACCTGATGCCACATCATCATGTCGTCGTTGACCGCAGTCGTTTCCGATAATGTCGAGTGGATATAAGGTCCAAGATCCAGAGCAAACTACTCGTCCATCCATAGCTTGAGTTACTAAATCATCTGTCTAACTATCGGTACCTTCAAATGTCTCTCAGTATCAATCTTCCTCAACAGTACGGTCTTGTCGCATTATCGACCGCTTCTTACTTTTGGTTGTCATTCGTCAGTGATATCGATACATGCTGATTGGTCAATGCAACATCTGACGATATGCTACCAGTGGCAAAGCGTTAATGTCGGCAAGCACCGTAGACGTGCAAACATCCCTTATCCTCTTGGTAAGATAACCTTCACTCCTAGGTGCGAAATGGCGCTTAACCCTTGTTTGCATTTCCTCCAGCATACGCAGATAAGGCACAACAGGATGCCAGCAAGGAAGCGTTTCAATTCAATTGTGCTCAAAGGTAAGCGCAATGCGAAAGCTTACTTGTTCTCAACAATTGGTTAACTACTAATTTGCCTAACAGAGCTCATGCGAATACGCTAGAAACATTGCCGATGATCATCATAATGTAAGAAAATATTTTTGATACAGTGAAGTTGATCACCGAGTAACATCCATGGACTTGCCATGTAGGACACTGTTCACTGGTCTAAGCTATCCCGTCTTCGCTGCCTCGACTGGTTTTGCTTGGACAATTGCGTTAGTATCTTTCAGAAGTTCCCACTCGAGCGATTTTCTGAGGATTACTTGCAGTCGAGTTCTCTTTACTTTGAGCTATACAATTGCTGGTCCCGGTAAACGAAACTCCTGGGGCGGAGCTTTTGCGCATATCATCTTTGCTGGTGAGTGATATATCCCTTCACAATGTCGTCGTTCGATGCATGCTCATTCATCCTGGGCGCTCTAGTTCAGGGTGTTGCGATGTCATGGTGCGCTACAAAGATGGCGATTGGCTGGTAAAACGATATTTGGAGTATTCTTAAAGCTTGGTGAATTTCGCTTCACAAAACATTGTAATCGCTAGTTTGGGTTACAAAAATCGCCACTCCAAGAAGCTTTGTGACTTTTGTTTAGCGAGCCATTTTATTATCGAGATCCCGACAATGTCCAGCTTGAACAGTGCACAATACCGCCCACTGTCTGCCTCGCTCATGGACAACGAAGGACACGTCGTTGTGGAAGTCAGCTTGTCACATATCTTATATTCATTGTGCGTTAGCCCGGCCGGCCTGTTTAACATTGTAACGCAATGCTGAAGTGATGTAAATTTGGGATCTTAATTCTGCTGTGCGCCCTAACGGCCTAAAACTCGCAGCGATTGAGTGGGCGCATCAGCTAACTGAGGCAATCAACAATGCCCACACATTGTGTAGTATGGATACCGTATTGTATAGATCATTGATCAAGTCACAGCGATACATACATAGTTCAAGCAAGGATAGATCTTGTGGGAGCCTTCAGCGCGTGAACAAAACTGG
>WSTZ01000138.1:1495-15570 GCA_019632295.1 Tulasnella sp. 418 | reverse complement strand
TCCTAAACCCGTGCGAATGTCAGGGTTCAATACAACTCCATCCCGTAATGGTCGTTCGTCATCAAGAATGTCTGGTTCTGTAGGCGCAGTATCTCAGAGTCCTAACAAGCGGCGATTGTCTACACCACTCAGTAGCTCTTCCAGCGCTCTATCGGAACCGCCAGAAGATATCGAAGTGAAACCCGCCTTAACCCCAGACATCAAAATTGAAGTCAGTGCACCTCCTGATTTAAGGGCTGGGGCTTCAAGTAAGTGGTTCCTTGCATGTGCTTCGTCCGGTGCTCACCGTCGTTTTAGCACCATCGCGTGTCACTCCTTCTCCACAACTGAATTCGACACTATTGCCCTCTCTTGGTCCATCGGAAAAACCGTCGCATTATGTGCAAGGCGACGTGGGTATCTTTGAACTTTATATCACTGCAATACTCTAACTTGAATAATGCAGACCTGTGAAGTTTGTAATGATAGCGACAGAGGAACTGAGATGCTTCTTTGTGATGGATGCGATAATGGTGAGTCTCATCATGCCACATGTCATCCTGACTCTAATTTAGTATCTAGGTTATCATATTTTCTGTCTTGATCCACCCCTAACTGCAATCCCAAAAGGGCAATGGTATTGCCATATCTGTCTCTTTGATACTGGTGGCGACTATGGTTTCGATGAGGGAGAAGAGCACAGCCTCTCCAGTTTTCAAGCACGTGATCTGGCTTTCCGCCAAAGTTGGTTCGAGGCTCATCCACCTCCACCTTCCAATTGGAATAACCCTCGACGAACCAAAATCGGCTCGGTGGAAGTAAGCGAGGATGATGTAGAGAATGAATTCTGGAGATTGGTACAATCACCCTTGGACACTGTAGAGGTGGAATACGGAGCCGATGTTCATTCGACGACACATGGCAGGTGAGCAGCATCATGTGCTCCAGTACATCCGTCGGCTGATGTACTGTTGTAGCGCAAGTCCTTCATTGGAAACTCATCCACTCGATCCATATTCGATGAATCCATGGAATATGCATAACCTGCCTATTGTTTCTGATTCACTCCTGAGATACGTCAAATCAGATATTTCTGGTATGACTGTTCCTTGGACCTACGTTGGAATGATGTTCTCTACGTTCTGCTGGCATAATGAGGTGAGCTAGGTTACTTCATCGGGTGATTTTGGTACTGACCAACACCCCTATCAGGACCATTACACATACAGCGTGAACTTTATGCACTGGGGAGAAACCAAAACCTGGTATGGCGTGCCAGGTGACGATGCGGCGAAATTTGAAGCGGCCATCAAGAGTGAAGCTCCGGACCTCTTCGATGCTCAACCCGACTTGCTTTTCCAACTAGTGACTCTCATGAGTCCTGCTCGATTGCGAAAAGCCGGCGTCCGTGTGTTCGCATGCAATCAACGACCTGGGGAATACGTGATTACATTTCCCCAAGCCTATCACGCTGGCTTCAATCACGGGGTAAGCAGAATGATATTATCCTTGAGACAATAACTAAACATTCCCATCTTTAGTTCAATCTTAACGAAGCTGTTAATTTCGCTACACCTGATTGGCTTGATTACGGTCGTCTTTGCGTTCGCCGATATCAGGAACATCAGAAACTCCCTGTCTTTTCGCATGAAGAGCTCTTGATCACCATAACGCAGCACTCCCAGACGATCAAAACAGCACAATGGTAGGCCAGCTCGGCTAACTTGCAGAAGAGTGAGCTAACGTCCCCTTACTATCAGGCTTCTTCCTGCTCTTCGAGAAATGGTTAATCGCGAACTTGTTCAAAGAGAGGATATCCGAAAGGAAATTCCGCAGCTGAAGGAAATCCTTGATGAACAAGATCGTGAAGAGGAGGAACAGTACCAGTGTGCCGTTTGCAAGGGTTTCTGTTACCTGGCTCAGGTGACTTGCGAATGCTCGAAACAAGTGACATGTCTGGAGCATTGGCACAGCTTATGTTCATGCGAAGCTTCAAGTCGCACATTGAAGCATCGCTTTTCCGATGACCAGTTGAAGGCCACCCTCGAAGGAGTAAGCGACAAGGCGAACCGACCACTTCAATGGCAGAAGGAATTCAGGGCCACCCTCTTGGAATCATCGAAACCCGAGCTTTCTCGGTTGCGGAGACTATTGACAGAGGCCGAACAAATGTCTATGCCATTGGACGAATATCTACCGCTCAAAGACTTCGTCGCGAAAGGAGATGAGTGGGAGGCCCGTGCGTCAGTATACCTAGCCCCACTTCCCCTACCATCCTTCCCCAAATTCTTCCCCGCGCCGGGGTCCCCGGCAAAGTCCAATCCTCCCTCCATGCCAAACCTTACTGCTTATGAGATTGAATCGCTCAACGAATGCTTGGTGGAAGCCGATCATCTTGGGTTTTCAAGTGACGTTGCTGAGCGCCTGAAAGAGGCAAGTGTTTGGGTGGACTGGTGGTCGGAACGAGCGAAAGTGATGCTAAAGGAGTTGGAAGCTGCTTCTCCTACCCAGCCCATCGACAGACATCGTTGGGAACAGCTGTTCGAGGACGCGCATTCGCATTCCATCAAACTTCGATTACTTCCCGCCGTTACAAGAATCATTCAACGCGTACGGCTTATCGAGGAGTTGAAGGGAATCGAAGATATGCCTTTGGGATTGGATCAGGTGCGGGAGCTTCGCAGACTAGCGACCTATCATGGCCTTCCACCAGAGCAAGAACAAGCAGCAAAACTCGCCCATAAGGCCACACTAGGAGAAGCTTGGAACAGCCACGCGATGAAGGTCCTCGAACAACCAATACGGTCGCTTGATGAGCTCGACACCCTTGCAACACCACATCCCTCAGTTCCAGTCAATCCTAAACTTCTTGTGACCATCGATAGCATCCGAGGTCGGGCTAGGGAGTTGGATGCTCAGGCGCGTGCGATCTTGAAGCCCCTTTATGGTCATCGCACCCAGATAGACGAAGCGTTGAAGCTGGTCGAAAGGGCATCGAAGGAGTTCACGATTCCAATAATGAAGGTTTTGGATGACGCCGCTATGACCGCCTATCGGATGGAGCGAAAATGCGGCGAGATTCTTCAAGGCACATATCAGCCACCCAAAGCCTTGTTTGAAGAGTTGCGGGAGATCAGGGCGACAGTACAGGCGACGCTATGGATGTTCTTCATGCCGCAATTCATAGAAGTTGATTCGCAGTTGATCCGGCATGACGCATGGCTGGAAAGGCTTCCATGGTACCGCACATCGGATCCCGCTATGCAGGGTCAGAAGATTGTTGATGACGTGATCAGCAATACCCGTCCCTCGGATGACCAAGCCCCTACAGACCCGGCTTGCACCTGTATCTGCGCGAATCCAGTCAAGGTATCTCCCGAACGACCTTCAGATGCTGTCCAATGCGATCATTGTCAAGCCAAGTTCCATGCTGCGTGTATCGAGGGATCATGTCCTTTCTGTGATCACCATCACTGGAATGGCGCCATCGTCAAAGCCAGAAGCTTCCACTATCACGACCTCATTCCTGTCGCAACTACCGCCCCAAAACTGACGCGCGACTACTCCTTGGCTTGGCAACACCTTGACACCATCATGCTCAGTTGCGACCGTCTTGCGCGCTCCATTGATGCGTTCCTTGCGGCTGTTTCCGAACCTAATAGTCAATTTAACTTGGCTCAAGCCGTGGCTCAATGTCGTCATTATCTCCGCAAGCTGTACAAGATCCAGTTTAGCATCAAGCCCCGTCCAGAGATTCCTGCTTACGGACTGACGTTAGCCCACCTACACCGAACCCTCGCCACAAGTGGTTTACGAGCCGACGCAAGCGTGAATGGTTTAGGAGCCGGATTACCCAAGAAGCGGACTAACAGGAGGCCGAAACTCATCTTCAAAATTGAGAGCGCACCAGTTGCCACGGATGGAACTCGATGCCTCTGCATGGGGATTCAATCCGGCAAACATGCTGTTACATGCCAGGCGTGTTCGCAGAAATACCATAATGAATGTGTGGCCTATGAGGAGCCCGCGGTGCCGACCCAGAAACCGTGGCGTTGCCCGCTGTGTCTAATTAGAAAAGGCAAGGTATATCCGTACTCCGCTCTTAGAGTTCGTTATTGCGGTGAGTATCTTTCACTTTTTCAAGATATACAACTTTGCTCATCGAGAATCAAACAGAGGATACGGAGCCAGACTTGTTCGTGGACCATAAGACCTGCCTGGAGACGTACAGTGGGAAGCTCATTCGTCAACGCCTCCCTGCGCCGACGGAGCCGACTATCATCATCGAACTTGAGAAGTTTATTCCAGGAAGTAACCTCAGCCAAGAAGCGCCACCTCCACCAGAGCCAAGTCCTCCACAAGCCAAGCCATCCCGTTCTGGTACTGCAAGAACTCGTCAATCTACGAATGGCAGCACCGCTTCGATATCAGAGGCCTCCGTTACTTCAACAGGTGGTAGTGGAAATGCGCGCGCGGCCTCAGCTACATCCCAGTCGGCGTCCTCTAGCACCACTGCTCAAGAGGCCAATGGCAAGGAGTCTACATCTGGAGTCAAACGAAAGGCAGATGGACCTTCGCAGACAGATGTCAATCCTCGCAGAATCAAATTGGTTTTCCGGAGTGAAGATAAACCAGCTCCTTCAGGGACTACTTCTCATCCTCCCGGCGGGGAATCGACATAGGTATAATAGGACATGGACAGAATAGTTGTAATGAGTTCAATCTCGCTTTTCGTTCAATTGTATGGGATAGGGGAATTCAGATATTTCGACCGATGTTTTTTGTTTTTGTTTTCATTACTTATAGTTCGTCCCCTTATTAGTACTTCCAATATGATACATTCACCACTCTGACGCTAATTATGTTGCGGGTGGTGATATGAAGTAGATGCGTAACATAACTATAGTTCGGCCAACAGCATGGTGCCTAGAGTTTGGACAACTTGATCAGCCATCGATCTTTCTACCGCTTCTTCCAAGTGCCGTTTTGGATCTTGTTTGCCAACGTGACGCGTTTTCAGTTGCTCTGGAGTGAGTGTCGTCTCTTCCTCCACCGACTTGGTGTAAGACTCTGACAGAGTAAGCATACCCTATGTGCTGACATCAGACAGCGGCGAGCACATCAATGGGACTGTCCGTACCTGAATTGCTTTCTCGTTGGTCTCTTTGTGCACCTTGAAGTCTTTAAGCTTTAGTCCCTCAGTCCAATTGCGCTTGTGCAGATTCATCAGCATGGCCTGCTCCAGCTCAGTCTTTCTGTAATTTACAGAGATGCTGTAATAATGCCTGTTAAGGCCATGGATGAGGGACTGAATGGAAGGCTTGTTGATATGGCCAATATTGGACGTCGTCTGACGGGGTTCTTGACCCATTACGACAGATTGAGGATTAATCAGCCGAAAAGCATCAATGACTACTTTTCCTTTGACGGATTGTATAGGGTCAACGACAACTGCAACTGATCGTGGATCGAGCTGCTCGAATGACTATGGGAATAGGTTATGAGAGATGCAACTGAGGTGTTTCATTGCTGAAACTCACCTGTTGGGTGTTGATATCCACACTCGATAGCCAGCACCCGAAGCCGGGATGTGAGTGATACCAACCAACCACCATTTCTGGTCTAGAAGTAAAGTATTAACACCGATCAACTCAAGAGTACACTAGGTGGGATTACCGTCCAGTTTGCTTCAGCATTTCCACCATTTTGGTCTGGAAGACGTGATCAACAGATTCGACAGAGACCGTTGTCCCTGATTGAGGCATGGCAAATACGTCAACGACCTTGATGATATGAGTTTAGTTAGCAGTTTAAGTGCTACAGTCATGGTGAAATCACCTGGACGGTATATTCATCGATGAATGTCCCAAGCATAAGACCCATGACTTCCATAGGAACTCCTGCTCGACCGTGCTTCAGCATCTTTATCAAGACATGTTAAGTACTCGATACACAAGAATGAGTGCTTGCATGCTTACTTTGAGCAACGCTAGTGAAGATATGTGGATGACCTCGCCGCTGTGAGTCTAATGGTCAGCCTACACTCTAATGCACGACACATACAACTCACTTGTCTGGAACCGCTGCATCAACGGCTGTACCACCCATACCACCGCCTCTTCCGGCGTTCATGAGCTGCTCAAAGTTGGCATTCATATTGGAGTTGTAGGTAGGAATGAAATGTTGAGGACCCAGGCTTGCGCGTCGTGATAGACTAACCGGGGTCCTCGACGCGTCAATGTTCGAATTTAGCGACATTCGACGCAAATGCGCACACAATACATCTTTGAGATACTCTAATGTAATTCAAATCATTCAACTAGTCTTTCTTTAGGCGAAACCTCAGTGGTCCCTTTACATCTTCGAGGGACATATCCTCGGGCAAGACTTGACCCTTCTGCAAGGCTTCAACCACTCCTGCATCTCTATATGTCCAAGCGATACGTCTCACATCATCCATGAGTAATCTCCAGCCCTCCTCTCCTTTTTTGTTATTTCTCTCTATGCCGCATTCACGGAGCTCATCGGGAGTGACTGCGCGGGCCACTTCTGAAGGACAAATGGTCGATTCCGGGTTCTTTACATGACGAGATGTAACAAGTGTAAGCAGGTGCCGTCTTATAATACTTTCGCGAGGGTCGAGTTGTTCTTCATCTTCCAGTACCCTTCTTTCGCCACCATCCTCGCTGCCGAGATTGGTTGTCATCCTGCGCAGGGATTGATCAAAAACGGAATGGTAATCTATTTGCCGTCAATCAGATTCACCTTTGACTTTTAAGAGATACGTCGGATAAAATATTAGTCACAATTGGAATTCCTAACATGAACGTCATATCCTCGAGGAGCTCCAAAGACCCTGAATTGTGTAAATACGTCGACTTTTGAACATCCTGGTCATTATTTTTAGGCATCTTCGCACTGTGCCGCAGCGACAGCAGTAGTGCATCATGTTCAGTAATTATCCCTTTATCAGATAACGGCAGGTGGGTGACATCAGCTCCGGATCTTCGCCGTGGGTAACCATTACTAAAATATCTTCCGCAAATAAAACCGTGACCAGTGCACCCACAGATCTCTCATCGTGTCTATTGAAGGCGTACGTTCTATCCCATCAACAGAAGAATTCGAAAATGGAGACATTCAAGCATATGGTGAGGTTGTTGATCTCTCCTTTAGCCAAAAAATCTAGATTTACCACGTTTTGTCCAACAGGTTCGCGGTCCATTTATGACGGCACGCTCTTATATTCAGTCACCTCCTCAGACAGATACATTATGTTCCAAACTTGCTCATGCATCTGTACCAACTACTACGGACCCATGTCGTCTTTGTCCTGACCCTTGTGACGATAGCAATCTGGAATTTCGTCATGAAGGGTGGGGCACGAAACTTTTCGATGTGGACTTGAGCTCCGATATGCTCGGAACTGTCAAGCCTTATAGGCGACAAGTAAGTCGACCGGCTGCAGAATTCAAGCGTACTCCAAATCTCATTCCATCAACGTTAGGTTGTCATTTCTACCGGGAAACATGATTGGGAACGAGAGGTCACCGAAGCTGACGGCTCACTAGCCTTCCATCTTAATGCAATTCATTCAAAATTACTCGAAGAAAGCAAGGTGTCCACAGCCTCCCCAAAGCAAAAGAAGAGCAGTCCTGTTGAAGGCGTCTTTGACTCGGATTCTTCAACAAGACTTGGGATACTAAATGGCTCCCACCACTCATGTTCGTCTGGAAATAAGGAGCTAGTGTTGGTCCTTCCGGATTATAAAGTGGTGAAAGGGGTGGATCCTTCTCAGCGCGGAGCAGAGGATTTGTGGAAGTCTGCACTAGATCCAGGCTTGGGTCGTGCAGGTAGAACGGACTTGCAAATGCGATCGTGGGTGTTGCCTTATAATTGTTTAATTCTTCTATGTAGGTTACATGACTTGAATTCCGTAATATCTCGTTAACTCATTTATGATGATAGGTTCACACAAGAGGAGGGATAATCGCTGCCATATTGCCGCGCCAGTGCTCAAACGAGGTAAGCAATTCGACTTGCACCAACTGCTCTTTCAGTCCACTTATGTCTATCGCAGCTTTGACGTCATCGCTGGAGCTGCAGGGATGGGAGGTACACGACCAAGTAGACGATCCGGAGCAATATGATGATGGCCCTATCGAAAATATTGAAGGTACATCTGAGGAGCGGGAACAAGAGGTGTTGAACAGACTCAAGAGAGCTGCCAGCAACGACGATTCTAAGAGGGCCTTGATACTGTTTAATTCGCACATCGGCGGTCACAAGTACGCTGGAAACGTCATAGTAAGATTGTACCATTTCTGCTTGGTTTTATCTCATCTTCTTTACGATAGATATACTTTCCCCAAGGCAGTGCTGTATGGTACGGTAGAGTCTCTTCTCATGAAGTTGTCGCTGTTACCAGGACAATCACCGAAGGGGTGGTCTTCCCTACGTTGCTCCGCGGAGGACTCAATCTCTCCCGGGAAACGGGTAAACATCTAAACGATTGGTAGAAACCTAGACATCACAATGCTATAGTACAAATACATGGTTTAATTTAGAGCTCATTTCTGGGTGTATTCTTGGATTCCAGTTCTTGGATACGTTCTCTCAGTTGTGCGATCTCCTTCTGTGCTTCCAAAAGCTCTTTTGCGGCTGCTTCATTGAGCTCTCCAACTCCAACGGCGACGCCTATGGAAACTACTTTAGTCGATGTTTGGGATAGCATTTAGGGATACATACCTCCAACGAGTTTGATTAAGCGCCACAGACGCAGAATAATCAAGAGGCTGGCCAACTCCCTTTCTTTTCCCTTCAAGAATACCTCCACGACGAAGCTGCCTATGATGACAAAGGCATCGAGCAAGTGGAATCCGGCGTGAGGATAAGCATCGGAGAACGGATTGTAGTACCGCCATGTGAATGCCCATATTGCCAACGGAATTTCGATTAGGAAGAGCGTTGTAATTGCTAGAGATATGTGAGCCAGTACTTCAAGCCAAACTGGAAGCTCCACATCGGTTTCAGGGTTATCGGGATCAAATCCACCACACGACGGGCTCAAGAATGTGTAGCCCAGATCAATGATAGCAAATGTTGCATCAATAAGAATCTGTTTTACGCTTTTGAGCTCCAGGTTTTAGGACAATTGGGTGAATAGGAACTCACCAGGAAAATGACGGCTTTATGGACTCGTTGGCTTTCAAGTAGTTCTCCAGTTTTTCGTCTCCACTTTTCCGCCTTGGGTATACGTTCATGATTGCTTTCTACATTCTGGATGTAGTCCGGATTCCATGACGGTAGGACGCTGGTAGCTTCTAGGGACATTGTGAACACAGAGATGATGGCATGTAGAAATACATGCACGTGATGAACATTTTGAAGCCACAACATGCAGGCAACGACCTCAGCTCCACCTACAGGCTCCGCATCGACCTTATATGAAACATGCCTCTTTGGTTCTGTCACAGGGTCTGAGGCATTTCGAGCCGTATTCGACAGGCTTACACTGAACACCGATTCGAGCTCTCAATTTCATTGGCGGGAGGTACTATTTGAACCCCTACACAAGGACACAAATAGCGATGAAACCATTAACTTGACATGTAGAAGGGATCTGTTGAAGCCTAAAAGTGGATGGTAAAATCATTATATGTTCATTGTAAACGTTGATGCTCATCAGCCATGTCCCAGGACGCTCTACACCCATGCGAAGCCGGAACCGGTTAGGTTGTATCCAGACGCCATTGTCCGACCAGCAGTATATACGCATGGAGCTGGAAATGTACTTGCATTTGCAACTTCTCTTGGCTACAAATTCAAGCATGAGACCTATAAACGAGGTTTCATATTCCGAAGAGGCATAGTCAGCGTGTTCATATATCAACTTGATATGGTGAGTAGCTCATCGATCTCTCTGGATCTTTGATTGATAGGATGCGATCTTCTTTTAGTTTGATGTTGAAACTATGATGCCTGAAAAGGCACCGATCGAGGCAACATGGACCATTGAAGCAAGGACACCTCCTACTGATACTGGGGTTGGTCCCAGCATACAAGCTCTTCTAGAGTTACGAGCTCTAATGAAAGGGCTTGTAGATCTGGAACGCATGAGGGTGGAGGGCTAACAATAGTCATGTGTCGAGCAGCGTCAACTCGGCTCCCATTGTTTGAAATGTTGAATGAACGGTCAATTCCAATCTTCATCCTCTTCAAATATCATCACGATATCAAAGGTGTTTTATTTGGAGAAATCAGATCTCTCCTAACAAAAGTACGGCGAAACCTAGCAGACAGAGTAGCACTACACATTGAAACATGGCTCTGCCAAACAACAAGCTCTTCCGTAGTCCGCTGCCAGTGCTTTAGATGAAGTTGCCCAACCATTCCTAAACCTGGCCATTCAGCCTGTACTGCTCCTTTTTCAACGTCTCCAACTCTTGCTTCATTTGAGAAGCAGGCCTGTTCGTCGCTAGATCTCCCAGCACAGTACGTTAGAATTTCAGCCCAGGACGGACCCCTTAGATACGGACACGTAAGTTTTCCATGTTCCCTCCATATAAGTTTGCTACTTTGAACCGCTCTCTGACTGACCTACGATAATATCCAAGAATCAGTTAATCATCATGAACTCAAGCGACTGGGCATTACGCATCAGCTTACTCATTTCTCGCCCAATGAAGTTTCGCCGTCGTCCTCACTTGCGTACTGGGCAAGCGCAATAGCGGCACTTTCTTCGTTTGAGGCACTTTCATCCTCCTCGTCACTAGCGTAATCCCCAAGCATTCCGCTCAGTAGCTTTTTGCCTTCTCGTGTATCCAGCTTCCTCCGTTTCGCTGGGGGCGGAACATCAGCTAGTTCCTGCCCTACAATGCTACCATGAAACTGATCCGCCACGTAAACTTGTATGGTAGGCCATTCGATGAAATATTTCTCCTGGAGTAGTTCTGCAAGTGGCTTTGTGGGGTCTAGCATATAGAACATGCGACGAGATGGGCTGGGTGGAAGCTGCTCCATGAAGTATGCAAGTTCTGGTGCATCTTCTTCGCTGGCGTATTCGCTAGACTTCTCTGATGACCCTTTCTTTGGGAGAGGAATAAGATGCCATACCCAAGATGGGATAGCTTGTGCAGATCGACCGCTCTTGGCGAGAAGGTGGTTAATAACAAGATCGCGCAAGGGTATGTTCAAAGCATTCCGGTGAGTAAGTATGGAGAAGGTTGGCTTAAGCTTTGAGTCGCCTAAACCTGATGGATCACTTTCGTCTTGGTGGAACAATAGCTCCACAGTCAAGAAACCTGATTTGGTTCTGTACAAGGACGATGCGTATCAGTATTATAACAAGAAAGACCGATATTCACGTACTTCACGTCCCAAGTTGACTGATTCAGTCTTCTCTTTTCCATTCCCTCTGGCATAAAATCTACTCGAATGTTTAGAGATCTTAGGTGCAATTGTAATAGTGACAATTTCGTGCCCCGTGGTGCCTGACCCTTCAAGTGTAAGCTGTCTTCCTGTGAGTGTGGTTTGCCGCCATTTATATCGTTAGATGGTTGGATGGCTCCAGGCCGACTTGAATCCTCCTCATTTCCGTCGATGAAGCGGCCAGTAGATGCTTTCCCCTGTTTTCCCTTTCGTTGGTTATAACCACCTTTGACAATATCTTGACCCCATTCTCCCATCTTTCTGCCCAAGCCTTCAAGATAGGTATAATCATCCATCATGTTACCCCACCCGTAGCGATTCATTGGGACGTAGACGGCAGGATCACGAACACCACTACAGGAAAGTCGTGTTTTGTGGGAGGCGGAACATGGAAGTGAACATGACTTGAATCCACATCTTGGACAAGTGTATTTTGATCGCTCTTTATGACAATTATGGCAGAAAAGAGGTGCCTGCTCATTTTCATGTTCGGGGTGGGAGGTCATTGGGATGAAATTTTGTCACAAATGTAGTCCGTGAGAAGTTCAGAACGCCCGTTCCACGCAGAGTGATTTCACGTAGACGACGCGGCCTACGAAATAGCGACCTATTCTTGACTGTAAGGGCACTTGGGCAGCCTTATCCATGCGACGCGGTGACTAAAAATCGGGACAATATCACTAGTGCCGCAGTAAATTTTCCAAGAATCAAGATTCTTCATGCATACAAGGATTGTCTAATCATACAGAAGTCATGAATACTAAATGTCGTCCATACCGAAATCTATTTCTACCTTTTGACCAGGCTCAAAAGCCGGCAGTCCTAGGAGAGGATGTCAGTTGAAGAGAAAATAACCAACCAAGAATCGCTTACCAAGGTAGGGGCAGCTAGCACAACGAAACGCGTCTCCTAAATAACAGCTACCACAGCTACTAGTTGCTTTACTAGCCGCCTTGGCAGCAGCAGCTAAACGCGCCTTCTCACTAACATCAACTTCCTTCGCAGTCCCGTCTTCTGCACCATCTACCAGAATGATCCTAGTGGAAGATTCTTTCCGCTCTGCTTCCTCTAGCTCAGCGAGACCGCATGTGCAACCCTTGCAAGCCTTTTTACGTCGTGGTCCGTTCGTTGAAGGGGGTTCGCATGTTGGCGTGGGCCGCGCAAGATCCGACGGGGTAAGGAGAGCTGCTGCATCTATCGATGGCGTCGATGGAGAGCTGAGTGACCAAATCAGCTTTTTGTTTTTGTTGACACCGTTGGCCGGACGACGAGGAAGTGGAGATGCAACAGCGACGTCCGCGTTTGCGGACTTCAGGGTAGGATCAGTACCTGGTGCATCTGCTGGCGCAGTTACTGATCGCTTCTTCAAAGAGAAGGTGGTACTAACTCCATAATCAGGCTTTTGGGAGATGAGAGTATTAGTGCTGTTCGAGGGGAGAGAAACAAAGCCGGCCAATGTCAGCTCCGGAGTGATGATCGGAAGAGTAGTCTCGGAAAGATTGGAAATGGTGAGTGTTCCGAGTGGAATAAGAGACGAGTAGAGTTCGCCAAGGAGAGATAAAGATTGAGTGGTTAAAGACTCATAGTCTGTTGGATCCAAGATCACATAAATGCTGTGGTAGTGGTTGGATGGCAGGGTTGTGGCTACGTCGAATACAAATCAGAACTTGGTTGTGAATTCGTGGGTCTAGCCTCACCTCGATCGACAATACGATCCAGTAGTTGCTTGTCCACGGCCCCTGTCCCTCCAGCTTGAGCAATGACATCCTGATACCTGCCATTTTGAGCAGTTCTCATACTTCCCACAACTAGTCTTGGTTGGTGTGATTTTTCAAGGGTTGGTCCCTTGACATTCTCAATAGCGACTGAAGTGGATGACATAGTTGCGGTTGGGGGTGCCATGGTATTTTGTTCTTGATGTTGAAGTTGAAAAGAATCAGTGGTGGAGGATATGGCTGAGTAATGGAGTCGGAGTTTCTCGGCCTAAACCGAAAATTGGTGCCACCTTGCCATATACCTTATGGACGAGTCTCTCCAAGTGTATAAAGAGACTATGCGGCAAATTCTGGGGTCGAGCGAAATTCGAATACTTCGGGGTGTCGTAAACATATTTGACCTCTGTAATTTCGGGCCTGATTACGGAACTTGCACCTGCCTTCGAATGCTCGTGGGCATTTGTGCAATCAGTTATTGCAATCTAGGCATTTCAACTTAATTGTCGGGCCAAGCGATTCGACAGGGCTGTGCTTGATGTTTTGTTACTGGGTTTGGCCGTTAGTATACGGTCAAGACGGTAGATGGACTCGGTGTATCACAGATAGACTCTTAGGGCGCTTCCCTTGTTTCTCATTCTTCCCTTTTCTTTATATTTCCTATTCGAGCAATCACACATATCACATTTTTACCTTATTCGGCCTTGCTCTTGTCTAATTCGCTCTTATTAGTGATGTTTACTTTCCTTGTCACATGTCTTTTGACATGCTGTATATTTCACTTCGGCTAGACGTTTTGTCCCTCAGCCCTTTATTCTTCTTTGCTCGAAAAACTGCCACGTCTAGGTGTGTACCGGATACTATTACATCGTTTTCAATCTTCTTTTCTGAGAAGACTGCCTCATCAGTGCCCGCCAGCTAACCACAACCATCATTACTTCACGCTGTAAACGC
>WSTZ01000137.1:3434-15423 GCA_019632295.1 Tulasnella sp. 418 | reverse complement strand
GCCCCCCGACTCGGTTGTATATACAGGTTGCGTTGGGGACGACGACCTCGCCGAACAACTAAGGGCCGCAAACAAAAAGGAAGGCGTTGAGAGCGCATATCTCGTCAAGAAGGGAGAAAAGACGGGAGCTTGCGCTGTTGTGCTTACTGGCCATGATAGGTCAGTCTTAAGGACGCATTGTGACGATACCAGAACTCAGAGTACACTCTAGATCCCTAGTCACGACCCTCCGCGCTGCAGAGAAATTCGACAAGGAGCATCTCGCATCTCCCGAAATATCCAATCTGATTGATAGTGCCAAAGCATTTTATGTTGGTGGTTTCTTCTTGACTCATGGGACAGAATCAGCCCTTGTGATCGCCAAGAAGGCAGCTGAAGCTGGCAAAGTATGGAATTCGTTTCTCTGTCATTCCGGCATGCTCATGAATCCTATACTCTTCTCCTATAATGGTTTACTAGGTCTTTGCTCTCAATCTCTCGGCACCATTCATTGTCCAATTTTTCAAGGTGCAAGTGGAACAGGTTCTACCATTCACAGATCTCTTGTTCGGAAATGAATCAGAAGCCGCTGCATGGGCGGAAGCAAATGGGCTGGAGGTGAGATCTCAATCTTCACGCTAGCTTTCTTCAATGCAAATTGAACATTACTTTGCAGGATCCCACTGACCTGAGAGCCATTTGCCTTGCCCTTGCGGCACACCCTAAAAACAACCCATCTCGCACTCGGACGGTAGTAATCACGAATGGATCAAACTCTACTGTCGTTGCCACTACAGGCGATACCGAAGCCACAGAATATCCAGTTCAAAAACTTCGTGATGACGAGATTGTGGACACTAACGGTGCTGGAGACGCGTTTGCTGGTGGATTTATGGGAGCCTTTGTCAGTGGGAAATCGATCCCAGAATGCGTTGAAGTTGGCCATAAACTCGGTGCTATGTGTGTTGGACAGGTGAGCTCTGATGGGAATAATTTATGTAGTTCGTGGATCTCATCGTCGTTATTTATCACAGGTCGGGCCTCAACTCAAATGGCCAAAAGTTAAAGTTCTATAGATCGTTATCTGTTTGTTTGTTTGCAGTTTGGACGTATAAATACGGTGTTATCGATGCATGTGAAGTGACTAGACTCTGTTCACGGCAAGATATGAGTCAAAGTCAACCCCTTGTCAGCAAACGCATATCCATTGCATGGCCACCTCTTGTCCCTCATCACGAGAACACAGATACCCTTGTTTTAACAGGGGCTTCATACTTTATTGATGTGCGTATATTACACAATAAAGATGCAGAAGGTCGGGACGTTCTGGATTGGGGTATCGCAGGTATCAAGGAAAAGTTAGGAGACGAACAAGGTACTCAAACTGGTCCATTGGCCATCATTGTGTTGAGTATGATTGGCTCAACCATTAGTCATTTTAAGGAAATTCAAAAGCAAAATGGTCACATATTTTGAATTCAAGAAAAGCCATAGATCCATCGAATGGCAAGCCTATCGGAAATGCAGAAGACCTGGCGGACGTAGGCTCGATGACGGTTCTCGACAATGGGGACGTATTGGAGACTGGTTCTATGTTCAACCCTGAACAGGGCCGTGTAATGGAATATGAAGAAGTTTGGAGAGATTTGGATGTACCAGCTGGATCTCCTGTTTGCATAGTTGAGAACGAATGGACTGACGAAATCGCAGAGAAGACTTTTATTGGTCGAATTGGAAAGTGGCAACTCGGACTCTCGGCGAAAGTGGTGAGAAACAAGGAGGGTATTACCTCGCAAACGCGATATTCGGGGTGGAGAGATGAGCAAGAAAGCTCCGGAAAATGGAATAGAATTTATGAGTTCGGACAGAGCGAACATCGGCCTTCCCGATTACCAGATAAGCTAGAAGAATTATCATGGAAGGAATCAGAGGTTGTTCAGTGGGAAGGACAGAATTGGATGGTCAGAGAGTTATTCTGGACCTGATAGCGATTCATAGATATATTGGGTTATAGCTACTGAGGGTTGATTTCCCATAATCTCATTTCTATGTAATAATTCGATCTCTCCCAGCCTTCGTTCACAACTTCGACTCCGTGCAAAACATCTCCAGATGAAGTTTCAGGAGGTGAACCAATGTGTAAACCAAGTTCAGTGGCAGCAGCTTCCGCCAGTTCCCGAAGCTCATTTTTGGAAAAGAAGTGATAGTATCGATGGAATGTCTCCGCACCACTCGAGTTTTCGTCTTGTTGCGATATCCCGGGAGCCGTAACAGCGGGCTTGGAAGGTTTGGCCAATACCCAAGGAACAATGGTGTCGCGTCCATTGTCCGAATCTCCATCACCATCAGGAATCACGCGTTTTGATAAATTGTCTTGCTCGATTGCCCAGACATATATCATCAGTCTCCCGTGCCTGGGATTGAGACAACGAAGCAGTGTCTACAAACTAGTCAGTTACATAACCGACTCCTGCAGAGTTGCCGAGCCGAACGAACCTCAACTGCCTGGCGTCTTCTCTCAGGGGTTGTGAGGTGATGAATTGTAGCAATTGAAATGGCATAATCCTAGTTGCGTGATCAACCAGGCGGGTGAGCGTCGGTAGGAGGTGTCGGGACTCCGTACTTACAAATGCACCGGCTCTCCAACAATTATCAAGTGCATCCCCTCTGACAACTTCACGGTCAAAGGAGACATTACCGGCCCTTTGGGCTATTTCAAGAAGTTTGATGCTTCGGTCAAGCCCCATTGTCATGACTTTTCCTCCCTGATTAAGCGGTAAGTATTTCCCATTTCCACAGCCACTGTCCAGGCCTAGGGATCCCGGGGTAAGAGAAGTAAGGAACCGAGATATTATAGGCCATGGCTAATGGGATGACCTAAATCGGATGGTGTCTTTCATTGCCGGAGGTACTTGAGAGGTCTTCACCTTGTAACGCGTTTGGGAGAAGTGACTTGCAATTTGATCATACACTTGATGTACATAGACTTGTTCTCTTTCTTCTGGTGCTAGAGAGAAATCGTCGAATACGGTAACCGCTCTGGACATGGTGAAATTGATGATCACATGGAAGTGTGAGATAGTAGATGTTTAGATTTCGTCAGTCTCACATGAAACTCGGGACGATCCCATTCTGGCAGAAGGTATTACCCACCATTGCTACGGTTTAAGGCATCCAGACGTGGACACGATGGACAGAAACGGAGGCTACGCTGCCGCTGATAAAACATCATTCAACTTCACATTTGATCCCAGTAGCATACCACCGAATACGATGCCTCCTCCGGGACCTCCTCCGCCACCGGGTGCTCTCGGTTTCGGCTTTGATTTTACTGCTGGCTCCAATATCTTCCCCGGAGATCGCCCCACATCGCCTCGCTCAGCTGGACCCCAGCCGGATATCTTATCGTCCACAGAGCAAACACACGTTTTGGGCTTTTTAGACGCATTCGAATGGCCCTTTGACCCCAAATTACCCCATGGGATGCCCGTATTCTCTCCATCTAGCCACCAAGGCGCTTCCCACAATGGTATCAATCAAAGTAATCATTCGGCCATGGAGGTAGACGTGTCAGCCGATCCCAACGACTCCCCATCAACTCATCCGACTTCATCCGCAACATCCGCCAACGCTGATGTACACACATCTTCTCCATCTTCCTCTACCAATAATCCCGTAATCTCTCTCCAACCTGCGCGATCCAGCGATTCTTCAAAAAATGACGAACTGACGCGTCCCGCTAAGCGACGCAAGTCGTCGCCAGAGGACTTGGTCTCTTCACCAACAGCCGGTTCGTCACACCGACCTCCGAGACCCCTACTTACTCAACCGCAAAAACGGTTGAACCATATCATGTCGGAGCAACGGCGGCGTAATGCCATCAAAGACGGATATGCTACCATTGAACATTTGATAGCACCGGATCCTCGATACACTGGTCCTCCACCATCCATAAACGGTGGTCAAGATGGGAAGGGTCGAGGTCGAGGAGCGAAAGGCAAGGGTCGGGGTAAAGGCAAGATGGGTACCCTATTCCGAGCTGTTGAATACGTGAATTTCCTCGAGGCCGGAGTGGCCGGATTGAGACTGGAGGTGGAAAGACTGGAGGCTGCTGTCAGAGATCATCGAGTTCAGTTCTCAGCGACTAGCGATGTCAGTCATCTGCTCAAGTTTGCCTTCCCTTGACACCGGACGCTGTTTCGGCACAAGTACGTCCTTAGGTTCGTGCGCTGTATCGATAGATCGCTAACGCTAGCTTCATTAGCTTCTCCATCTTGCTATACTTTATTCATTTCACCCCACCTTCAGCGTGAGTCGGAGGTCTGCACTAGAGGTGTAAATCCATGTCTCGATGTAACATAATTATTCGGTGTAATTGAGCCTGTATTTCTTGTCTGCATGTATTCTGAAGTAATCTACAGCTCTTGCGGACTACGTTTAACTATTAAAGGGAATATATATCTATGAATCTGTGAATGGCGGCGGTCATCAAGAGATATCAGTGAGGTGCATTGATGTTTCTTCCGTCAGTTCAATTACAAATGTATGATACATGCATCGACTCCAGGGATAGTGTGAATGTGCAATCCAGCTCCAGACCATATCACATAATTCAGGAGAGAAGCACATGTATCCAAGAGAGCTTATGTACAGTACACCTGAAGTTTTTAAGTAGCGTCATGTGACGGCTGACATACGCTCCAAAGTCGCGCAGTCGCGCATCACGGAGTAAACCCATAACCGTGCAATCATCGAAGACTTAACTATCATCATTCAAGAAACCTTCCCAGTCTCAACGAATGTAGGCTAACAGCATCTCAAATCGCCTCATCGCCATAAGTAATTTTCATCAAATGAGTGGTATTGAAAACAAAGCTATAGAACAATGAGTAGTTACGATTGACCAGAGAGATTCTGATAGCAACACATATAAAGAAGACAAGAAGAAAAGGCCAACAGTATCTAAGAAATAACAGCGCACAAAACATTGACATGTCCAGGTATCATCAGATGTATATCTTCAACATCAGAAGACGACGGAAGCTGGAAGGTGTACCATGATAAATATACAGGATTTCCTTATACCTGCGCGACAGGGTATTGCTGAGGTTGGCCATACTGAGGTTGACCATATTGGGGTTGGCCGTACTGTGGTTGGCCGTATTGTTGAGGTTGACCATAGGGAGCTTGTTGAGGAGGATAAGCAGCACCGCCAGTGAATTGAGTTGGTTGAGGGGTCATGACTGGCTTTTCTCCCATGTTGCCTCCACCAGCACCGAATGGATAGTCGACGGTTGGGGCAAACCAGACGCGTGGGTCATTCCTTGCAGACATGATAGAGACGGTAAGGAGAGTGATGAACCAGCCGAGCCAGATCAACCAGAGCAACCAGGAGAAAGCTTGGGCAGCTTGATATTGTCGGCAGATAGACTCGACGAATGCTAGGAATGAGGCCATCAGTACCATGTTGAGATATCTAAGACGACTAGTAAACTCACAGTTGTATGCAAGAGAACAGTCTCCAATAAGTCCAAAGCTGGTGATGGAACCGGCTGTTGCGAGCCAGAGGACCCAAAGAAGGCCAGTGCGAGCAAGTTCGACCCAAATCAAAGACGGAACCTATTATTTCTCAATGTCAATTCAGGTCGAAAGTGTCACAAATCAGGGCAAAGACTCACTGCTCCTTTTGCGACACGGTCGACAACCAAACTGGGAGTGTAACAGTATTAGTACAATGCAGCAATGAGGAACGGCAACGTAGGGTGCATACCTGGAGCCGACAAAGATGAGGGTGAAGATAGCAGTGACCATGCCCAGCACGCCACCATTCCAGTAGTAGAAACCGTCAGCCATGATGAGTCTCAGGAGATTTGCGAGAATCCTGAAGGTAGCAAGATTTCATCAAGTTAGCAACATGGATATCACAGCCAGTGAGCGATTACTGACCCCAAGACAATGAGGGAGAAGACGATAGAAATGCCTTTTAGCGGGTAACCAAGAATATCAGTCAAGAGACTGTAAAGGCGAGAGTGAACGGCACCTACCGAAAACACCGAGACGAATATTGTGGATGACACTCATGGTTGGCTAATGAGACTGAAAGAGTGGGAGGGAGGGAAAAAGTTGATGTAGGGGGGATTTCAGGTAGAGGGACGACTCTTTTTAAAGAGGCTTTTTTTCAGATTAGCGCTCGAATTACAGAATTGCTCCCTTAGTGCAATCACCCTTGCAACAATAGACCTCGGACACTTCGCACAAACCCTACCGCGGTGCCGACTTCTAAGAAGTGACTTTTTCATTCGCCCACGACGTGCACAGCTTCGAACCCTTCAAAATGGTGAGATATCATAGCCAAATTTCAATCGAGGATATTCCAAGAGTGATATCACTTCTCAGCAGTTTTCGCCAAGCTTGAATAAAGTAGCACCCCACCAGTACTTCTGCCAGTCGTGCAGACACCCGAATCCTTGGCAACCATGCTCACAAAAGACCCCAGAACACACGAAGACAGTGGCATCGAGCCTCCTTCGGATGTAACTATAAAACAGCATCGCCCCACAGGAACCGACTGGTAGATTAATGCAAAAGAGATTCCCCATAGGAGGCACTGTTTTATTTTAGATCAGGTGCCCTCCGTCATCTGCCTTGTTTTGTTGATAGATTTTGAGCCCTTGTTGTCAAGCAGTTTGCGCCGACCCGAACGAGGGCCATTGCCGCCGATAAGGCACGACGAAGAAGAGAATCCAAAGGGTGTATCCGCGCAACATCCTTTTAGCATAACTGTTGATCAACGCCGTCGGGCGACCGCGTCTACGTTATTAACAAAAATGGAATTCATTGTTGACGGAGGTACGAAGTCTTTTGATGAGTCCACTCTTTGTGAGGTCCTGGGCGATAGTCAGGAACGGCAAGGTCCGACTAAAAAAAAGGCAAAACCGTCGTTAGGGGGATTTGAAAATTTTCGAGCGCCTGTTCTGAGTCGAAAGTGTTACGGTTGTCTAAAAAAAGTCGATGATGACAACAGGTAATCAGGGATATTCTCACTCATTTGTCAGTTTTATATTCATGAAGATCTGCTTGACTTACCTGGATCCTATTGAGGATATGATCGTCAGGATTCAACAGATTTCTGATGTTATCACGTGTTCTCCGATCTATATATGGCACTTTAGATGCCGTCCATCAAGGTTTGCAGCCACAGAAAGCCGTAAAATGTCTTGACCAAATTGACTCTAGAGGTCTCTAGAGTGGACCACCGAACAGCCTCAGTGAAAGTTTTCAAGATGGCTATCAAGCAATGCATCTCAATCAGAAGATCGATAATAATCGTCAAGACTGACAGAATTTAACTCGGGAAGCTGTGTAAGAAAACGCAAGAAAAGGGAATCCTGTTGATAGGACATCATACTTTTGAGAGATAGGATGTTGCTGCTCGCAGTTGTTAGGGTTCTTGCCCGTCCAACCATCAGGATGCTAACATGGTCTAGTGCCTGTGTTCAATCATCCAAGCTTCACAACCGAGTATGTGACCCTTAGAGTTGAAGAGGGGAAATAGCAATATGCCCAAGATTGGATCACTGTTCCTGTAGATCGCTGTCGCTGCGTTTCATGGCAATGAGTAGGCCAGCGCAACGTCGCCGCTCATTGGCCCCGCGGTTACGTAGTGAGGCTTGATTCATTAGTTGACGAGTTCCAGGTATCAGACACCGAAAAGTGGCCCAGTGTAGGTCATCAGAATACATATTACCGTACGGGGTTTGCGAGGTCGTTCTATTACCCATTATCTCCTTTGTAGGTAACGGAGAGAGTGCGGAAACACAATGCCACCCTGGACCTAATTATATGAGTCACTAAATTGAAATGTATATAGAATAATGCCTAAAGCAAGCGTCAACCACACTGCAGCTACAGCTAAGAAACACCATTACTACTCGAACACTAGTTTTGTCGTCAGGCCTTAGACTCCGGGGCCGGTTTTGCGGATGGTTGTTCGTTCCCCGGTGTTCGACTGGGACCAGCACTTGACTCTCCATTCGCTTCAGTCGGAGCTGGCCGCGAGGGTTTGTTGGAAGCATTGGAAGCGGCCATCCTTTGATCGAGAGCCCTTAAGGCCATTGCCCTAAAAGTTGCCGTTAGTACATGAAGGCATGAAGGCTTGCCCGACCGAAGCAGCAGCTCACCTTCTACGCTCAGCTTCAGCCCTAGCATTTCCACTTCCAAGCTGTGCATATCCACCAGCTTCAAGGTCAGTTGACGGATATTCTCGAACCAACTTGAGTTGGACAGCTCCTTTATAAGCAACATCGCAGAGGATTCCAACAGGATAGCTGCATCATAAAGCAAGGAAATTGGTATCTGGTAACTCGCATTAAGGCGATAATGCAAGTACTCACTGGACAAATGGCGGGAACCAATGCACAAAAGCAAATGTTTCGCTTCGATCTCCCCATGTCTCGATTCCAGAGACCGTAGATGCACCCTCGATAGAGGTACGTTTGTAGAATCTGAGATATGCCCAGGAGACTAGCCAGCCAAATTGTATCAGGATATACGGGGAGAGGAAGCCTACTAAACACATGACGTTCGAGAATCCAACGTAGGCCATGGGTAAGCGCTGATCGGCATAAATCATCAGTGAATGTGAGCTGAGAGACTCGGGAACGCGACGCACCTTGACGCGAACTTTTAGCACGCCGAATACTTGAACCTGATGCTCAGGAATAAGCTGAGTGAATGCCACCAAGATACCAGTCTGGAGGGCCATTGTGCCTCGATAATAAGTTCCATATCTAGGGGATCTTCAGTCATGCGGCAAAGTCTCAGAGGTAAGGAGTAATCACAATACTGTTTCTCCACCAATAACCATATACATAAGGTAACTGACACCTACGGCCATAATATTGGAAATACCACAGGTTATTGCAATAAATTTGATGGTTTCAACGGTACCCCATATCCTCTCTAGATATCGCAGCGAAGGAGGTACAGCTATGAGAGCAAATAGGAGCTGATGATGCTCTTTCGTTAGATAGGGCGATTAAAGGTAGTATAAGGTACTTGCCTCAATGAGGTGTGGTTCGACGAAGCTCGACGTAATTAAGGTCCATGGGTTGAAGACAACAGCTCCAGGTCTCAACACCAGCCACGAGTAAGGATATGCTGTTGAGGCTACGGATGAATCCGACCAATACGCGAGGTACTGGTAGCCAAGGGACAGGACCACGAGAATTGCGGTGAATGCACGCGTCACCGGTGGGGTGGATACGATTATCTGCCACGGCGATGAGAGTACTGCCATTTTGACGTTCTTAAGTAATAGTCAATGGCTTTTAGCACAACACCGAGCGAATAAAGTTCGGTAGCCTGGTTAGGAATGTAGAAACGAAAGTAAGCAAAAAGTTACGATACTACACACTGCCACTGCTCACCTTATTTGCCTGTTCTTAGCGTCCTTTTAGATGAGCACTGGGGAGTAATGAGACACCTATTACTCGGTTCGAGGGTAGAGGCCTCCTCAAGTAATCGTCCGCAGAAACGTAACACGGAATCAGTCGAGTGCACTGGCCAGCCAAACGTAGAATTTCTAGGCACAAACATCCTTACACAAATAGTTCCACGTTCGATTCTTTTTTCTCATTCTCTCCCATCGCCCTCGATGGCGGATTCATCGTATGATATCCGGCCGGGCGGATCTCTGAAGCTGAAAAAATCCGGAGATGAAGGCAAGAAGTATGTCGATATTATCGCTTAATCGGTTCCATTGCCTGATCATGTTGCTACAGGAAGAAGAAATCCAGCAAGTCCAAGGAGAAAGAGAAAGAACAGCTCAAAGCAAAGATGCTAGAGGAGCAGAAGAAAGCCGATGCAGCTGGTGGAGAATCTAGTGCTCGGAACTCCCCAATGCCTGGGTTAAGCACTGAAGGTGGTGGTTCACGAGACAACCGCACGGAGGCCGAGCGCCGATTCGACGAGATCCAACGACAGCGCGTACGTCTTTCCTACATTCAGATCATGAATACTGTCCCTTATTTCGAGGTTTATAGCGCGCTGAACGAGTGGCTAAAATGGCCTCGATGACCCACAAGGACAGAGTACAAGATTTCAACAAGAAGCTTGAGGAACTATCTGAGCACCATGATATACCACGTGTATGGTCTCTCCCAACGCTGTACCGTATTTTTACTCATCTTAATTATCTCGTAGGTTGGACCTGGTTAAGACGGAACATATATCCTTCATCCATTGTGGTGTAACGTAGTCGATTTAGGAAAGTTGTTAATGAGGAATGCTCTCATATTTGCCACGGAAGCACTGATTCAGGGGAGAGAAGCGAGCTATCATTCACTGAGAAAAATTCCAATACATACTTCCAAGCTGGACAAAACCCTATTGCTAACCCTTTACTGCAAGCACTGGCTATAAAAGTCGCTGCTGTACTTGCAAGTCCACCCAGTAGGGCACACAGTTGGGCCCGTATATCCGCTACCTCCGCACTGTCCATACGGTGTTTGCGTGGCTGTACTAGCAGTGCTGGTGGTGGTAGAGGAGCTTGAGGCTCTGCTGCTTGATGATGAGCTCGCGCTGCTGCTAGCCCTGCTAGTCGAGGAGCTGGTGACGCTAGTAGATCTAGATGACGAAGATGAAGACGAAGTCGACGACGAAGATGAAGAGACTCGGGTGCTGCTGACGGATGATGCAGTGGCAGTAGCTGATGGTTCTGTACCAGAGACATCGCCGTAGAAGATACCACGTCCATTGGTGCCAACGTAGACTCGACCGTAAACACGACGATCACCCGAGATGACCTAAAGCACACGGGTTAATGTTGCGCTATCAACAGAGTTGCAAAAGACCTACGTTTGCGGAAGCAGCAGCAAATCTGTGAGTGGCGTCGTCGATACGAACGAAGTTTACGCCTTGGTCATCACTGCGGTAGACACCAGTTGCACCCAAGTAGGTTCCGATGACGAATACAGCAGGATAGCCGCCAGTAACCTTCGGGGCACCGACGGAGATAGACCAGGCCTAGACATGAGGTGAGAACCGCTGAGTAACGAGCATAAAACAGGACGTTTGAGATTTACCTGAGTGAAGCCGCTGATGGCAGAGAATGTAACACCAGTATCAGTAGTATGGAAAAGACCCTTAGAGCAACCGTATCAGCGTTTGATCTTCCTCAATATTGGGGCAACTCTTACCTTATCAGTAGAAACCCAGATATCACCAGTGACTGTAGGGTGGACGACGATATCATTCGAGGAGGTTGAACCACCAAAAGTACCCTTCGCAGTGAAGGTGACACCGAAGTCAGTGGAGACATAGAACTGATTGGTAGATGCACCTGAAAGGGTGTTGGAAATTATCATTGCACGTTCTGTGCTGTGCATACGTACCATAGAAGTTGGCATTTGTGAGTTTGTCAGAAGCAATGACCGCATTGCTTGGTAGAGACGAGACGGCCGTAAATGCGTTGGTGTAACGAGAAACCATCACGCCGTTGCTACCGGTTCTCCAGAGGACGACATCACCGTCTGCAGAAAGAGCAACCTTGCCGCCAGCAACACCAACTACAGTTCCAAACAGGGAATTTAAGAACACAGACTAGTAGTGCGGTCGGAAGACTTACTTGCTGCGCCGTAGTCCTGGTTCCATGTTGCACCACTGTCGGTTGATAGGGCTACTTGTCTCTGAACAGTATCAGAAGCATCATTACCTGTGCATATTCAAGTGTCAGCAAAGTCGTAAAATCAATCGTATGAAAAAGGCTGCTGACCAACGCGGACGAGGTTCGTAGGCTTGTTCCCAGCGTAATCGATGTCAACGACCGATGCCCACCCTGCAAGTCAAACAAACTTGAGGCACTTTTTTCAGAGTAAAGAAGGTCAGTAAATGCTTACTTGGGTTAACGAACATCGTAGTGGGTGCCGTGGTCAGTGATGTATGCGCAAAACCACCAACATCATATATAGCGGACAAGAGGTTTGGTCCTGTGGGTGGAGAGACAAGAGCC
>WSTZ01000136.1:3497-28373 GCA_019632295.1 Tulasnella sp. 418 | reverse complement strand
AAAGCATGGTATACTCCCCCCTAGACCGACTACTCCACCATCTCTTTCTCCTCCAGCATCACCGACATTATCAGAGATGCTTGAAGGAGAGACACCCGCTACATTAGAGAAGCTGAGCGGAGAAGCTCCTGACTCTGATACGGAACGAATGATCGCAACGTATCGTCGTCAGAGGATAGCCGAGCTCAAGAAAGAAGAAAAGAGGGCGAGATTCGGCGAGATTATACCTATAGGTCGCGATGATTATTCTAGGGAGGTGACAGAGGCAAGTAAAGTGGATGAACCGCTAGCAGATGAGGAAGGGGAAGGAACCGGGGTTGTTTGTTTCTTATATAAAGACGGGTGAGTGTTGGATATGGATTGCCTGGAACTAGCCAAATAACTCTGTTATATTCTTTTTACGAATGCAGAGACCCGGCTTGTGTCAAGTTGGCCTCGCAGCTGCGGATACTTTCAAAGCGCCATCCCCGAACAAAATTTGTGTCTATTGTTGGCAACAAATGCATACCAGACTACCCGGACCGTCTACAGCCAACTCTCATCATGTATCGAAAGGGTGAAGTCACTGCTCAGGTTGTTAGCTGGGGCAAAGACCGGGAACGGAGCTTTGAAGGTATAGTTTAGCATTTTTGCCGCATCACTCCGTTCTGAGACTCTTCTAGAATTGGAGGCGTTGTTGATTGCCTCATATGTTGTGAAACTTGATGGGCGACCTTTAGCGAGCACGTCCAAAACCACTAACGAACGGCGATCGGACGACGAATTTGATGATGACTTGGATGATCGCTCCGCAACCAAGCATAGATCCGGTCTTCAGAGCTTCCAGCCACATAGCAAGACTACATCAAAGTCAAAGAATATTAGAGGTCCCAGAGTGGAAGATGATGACTCAGACTTTGACTTATGATATATCCGAGGTTACAATAACGAATGTATATTGATTGTGATTATCGCGATAGACAGGATACTGTAATTTTCAAAGCTAGCTTAAGAAGTATCCAACCCTGAATTCTATCTACTTTGCCGCATTTGCCTTCGCCGCAGCTCTGCGAGCGTCAGCTGCCTTCTTGTCCCTTTGCTTGAAGAGCTTGTTACGACTATCCTGATTCTTGGCAAGCTGCTTGTTCGCCGATTTGTTCTTCTCGATATAACTCATATGCTGACCGCCACTCAAATTATGAAGGTTTCCACTGGTCCTGACAACACCAAAATCTTTGGTAGTTATCGAGCCAGGAATATCTCCCTCTCCCCTCTGAATATCATTACCCAACTCCGCCATCGCCTCGTTAGCCTGCAAGACTGTTTGGAGGAGTTCGATTTGCTCGTTATGGGTTGAGTAAACTAGCCCGTCGGTTTTGTCGATTCCGGATAACTTCGTGATGACCTTGAATGAGTAGCCCTGATCGATCAAGAACTGCTGGCGTTTAGTGGAATAAAACATTTCCTGAGTGTCCTTGGATACAAGGGAGTAGAAGAATGCGTTGAATCCCTCATCATTACGCCGTTTGGCACGTAGGATCCGGCCTAGCCTCTGGGCTTCTTGTCTCCGCGAGCCGAAGTGAGATGAGATTTGAATCAAACATGTGGCCTCTGGGAGGTCAATGGATGTGTCCCCAACCTGATCAAGCAATGATGTCATGGTGTGAGATACGACCTAAGCCTAAGCCGAGAGGAGTTTCGGATGTCAACTCACTTTAGAAAGGAATATTGTGTTCACATCGGGACTATCCCTGAACCATTGCAAGACTCTCATACGCTCCACTTGACCCGTATATCCACAAATATACGGCTTCTCTAACTTCTTCGCGTACGCCTGAGTCAAGGTTTCGGCAATTTAAGCGACATCAACTTTGAACAAGGTTTATAAACTTCAACTTACCTCCAACGCAAACACATTGTCCGAAAACACGATGATCTTATCACCTCGTGCTTCGTGGTACTTGATGAGGAATTGGCAAGCTTGGAACTTGTTGGGGTTCATGCACCAGAGCAGTGTTCGGTGGCGGGACGTGTTCCGAAGGTATTCAGCGTAGAATGGAGGTGACATCGGACACCATACTTCGGCACACTGACAACATATGAGGTGAGTCAAGTGAGACTGGGGTCTCATTAGCTCCAATCATACCTGCACGGTGGCAATATGACCCTTAGCCGCCAGATCCATCCAATTGGCTTCGTATAGCTTGGGACCAATCATATAGTTGAGATCCTCAATTTTATCATCCTCACGGACCAATGTGGCTAAAGGGATAACACATCAGGTATATTACTTTCTGAACTTCTAGACCACTTACCAGTGAGTCCAAGCTTCGAATGTGCTTTGATAGTAGTGATGACCCTTCTGAACATCGCAGCGGGCACTACATGGACTTCGTCAAGTAATACGAAACCCCATTCCCTTGATGTTAAGAAATCCATCATCTTCTTTGACTCATGGGATCGATTTTGGGTATTGGCCACCATGGAGTATGTGGAAACGACAATGCCGGACTCTCCTGCAAACTGAACACGAAGAATAAGATTCTATGCAAGGGATGATATATGAGCTATGGGCACCTTTTCCTTCTGATCTGCAGTGAAAACACTAATCTTGTTCTCGGCAATGTTACTCCACTGTAGGAACTGCTGACGCCATTGCATTACAGATACACTACGCCACAAATGTGAGCACAATTCAACTGCTAATTTCTGTCATTGTATCTCACCCAGAAGTGCACAAGACCAAACAACTTTTCTTGATTGTACAGGCAGCGGTAATCCCAACGAGGGTCTTACCTGCACCACATGGCAGGACAATAATACCTGATCTAGCACGACTGCAAACGAATGCGTCAAACTGAAGTTCATAAACGTGAAAACTAGATCTTACCCATTACCGAACATCTTACTCAGACTCTTTTCTTGATATGGTCGGATGACTGTGATCGGTTTCAGATCAATATCGAGATTCGCGTTAATGGTATCATTTCTGAAGTCATATTCTTCCAGCATTGGGTAGTCAAGCTCGATGCATTTCTTTTTCACTTCCTATAGAAGGAGCTTTTTGTTAGGCATTTCCCAAGCAAACATGGGTCAGGGCAACACCTACATCGATCATCCCATCTGCAATCTCGAATGCATGCACATTTTCGTCATCTTCCTCTATTTCATCTAAAGATTCAAACAATAATCAGGAACAAACTTCATCCCGTAGATGGATTTGGAATACCATTTTCTACACCAACTACCGAAGTGAAGAGATCAGCATCAGACTGCTGTTTGTTCCCTGCGGTCTGTCCAGTTGCCGTGAGAGCCCCCGGAACGTTGAGTTGGTTCTTCTTTTGAGCTTCAGAAGTACCTGGTATGACTAGATTTCCGCGTTGAGGGGCTTTGTTGACGACTAAACCACTCGAGAGTGTGGTAGAAGTAGAGTTTGGATCCGTCACCACCCTAGAACTACGTATGGTGGGATCCCGAAGGAGGTGCTGAAGGGTGTCTGGGTGAGTGGACTCAACATAATATTTATTGTGTTTGAGGACGAGTTTGACTTTGCCGTAAGATACGGTGCAGTCGCGGATGAATTTGACTATGGAATCGGGGACTGGGACCTTGGAGAGTCTATTGAGAACGTCTATGATATCATTTGTTTCAAGACCAACGGAAACAGCGGCATAAAGCGAGTAAGTTGTGAGTTTATATTCATGCATGAAAGCGGGTCTACAGTATTGTGTTAACTAGGGAAGTAATGCACACCAACATCGCAGTGGACATACCGGCTGACTGGCTCGCTAATCGCAACAAGAAAGTCCTGAGCCTGTTCAGCTATGGGCGAGAATCCCTCAAGAATGATCGTGCCATCATCGGGACTGATCCACAGGGGCCGAGATGCATGGTCTGGTTTGAGCTGAAGGAAACCAAAGTCTCGCTCTTCGAAGATGTGGGAAAGAATGTCGTCCTTGGTGGTCTTTTTCAGGCGAATGGTAGTCGGCTTGGACTGTACCACTTGCAAGCTTTGCACCTGCGCAGGAGGAGGAGGAGGAGGAGGTTGATTGGCGCGAGCCTTTTCACGCTTTTCCGACGCAAGCTTTCGTGTAAGCTCTGACAAGTTGATGGTAGCGGCTTTTGGGACTAAAGAATGGTCATCGTCATCATAGTCCTCATCATCCTCTGTGCGAGATCGTTTGGAAGACAATGGTCCGTATTCATCATCATCACCAGCCGTACGTTTCATGGTGGTGGAGTGATGACAATGGCGCAAGAAAGCGGTGTGGGAATTAGTAGATGAGCATGTTCAGTCTCAGTTGAAATGTTTGCCAACACTTACAATTCTCTCTTTTCTTCGTAATACACCACCTTCTATCACATTCCACAAAAATGTCCTGGCGCGCTGTACCACGTATGACAGGGACAAACGATGTTCCATTGGGAAATCGTAGGAGATTCGGACCAACCGTAATCGAAGATGCACCTCGTCCAGAAATTGTTCCAGCTTCTCCCTCGTCTTTCCCTCGACAGCAGGAAGAGAATCGAGGCAGATCTCCTACTCAGTCATCACACTTGGAGCCTGCAAGTAAGTAACTGACCATTTTGCAGTTGTCTCACACAGATTGCTCTGTTGTAGAACACGCTAACTCTCACTAACCTTGAACTTAACCACTAACCCTATCTCCCTAATAGCCGATCCTAATGCTCCCAAAAAGCGTCGTAGTAGATGGGGCGACGCTAAAGCTGAAGTTTCAGGACTACCAACTGCTGTATCTTCAATGGGTTTATCAGTTGCTGATCTTGACAAGTATGCCACCCAAGTCAGGCTTGAAGAAATTAACCGCAAATTGAGGATGAACGATTTTATTCCACCCGATAACGAGAGGTGAGCTCCTTAAGACCATATTATCTATTCTGTGACTCACAGTCTTTATAGGTCACCCTCGCCACCCCCTACTTATGATGCACATGGTCGTCGTACTAACACCCGCGAAGTCCGCTACCGTCGCCGTTTAGAAGAGGAACGGGTAAAGCTTATTGACAAGGCTGTCAAATCTGATCCAAACTTCCGTCCTCCAGCCGAATATCATCAGCAGAAACGATCTCATCGACCACAGGACAAAGTCTACATACCTGTCAAAGAATTCCCAGAGATTAACTTCTTTGGTCTGCTCGTAGGCCCTCGTGGAAACAGTTTAAAGAAAATGGAGCGCGAGAGTGGTGCGAAAATTAGCATTCGTGGAAAGGGAAGTGTAAAAGAAGGGAAAGGACGTCCTGATGCCTATGCCGATGATAGCGAAGAAGATCTTCACTGTTTGGTTATGGCAGATACAGAGGAAAAGGTTGCGTCCTGCGTTGCGTTGATTAATAGGGTCATTGAAACGGTATGTGTGTTCTTTGACAATCAGTAGGATCTTGCACTAAACCTACTCCATAGGCTGCCTCCACTCCAGAAGGTGAAAACGACCATAAACGTAACCAGCTTCGTGAACTTGCAGCACTTAACGGTACCCTCCGCGATGACGAAAATCAGCTTTGCCAAAACTGCGGCAACGTAGGTCACAGGAAATACGACTGCCCAGAACAGCGTAATTATACCGCCAATATTATTTGCCGTGTATGCGGAAGTGCTGGGCACATGGCTCGGGATTGTACTTCCAAACGCGATCCTAATGGTTTCAATAATCCTCCTGGTGGATACGGTGGTATGATGAGCCCTAACGGTGGTCCTCAAGCAAGTTACAATGGACCATCTGCCCCTCCAACCAAGTTCGATTCCGAGTACGCGAGCTTGATGGCCGAACTTGGTGAAAGTGGTGGTGGGGGAAGCGGAAGTGGGGCAAATAGGGCTCCATGGGAGTCTAATGGATCAGCTGGTAATGCTACTCCTGACAAAGCGGCTGGCGGATATATTCCTCCAGGATTTACTACCGTCCCACCTTGGAGACGTCCTGACGTTTGGCAGACCTCAGCACCGGCCAACAATAATCAAGGGTTCAGGCCACCTCAAGGCCAAGGCCAATACGGTGCTGGTTATGGTGGTGGTGGCTACTCCGGTGGATATCCAGGTTATGGTCAAGGTACTGAATACGGCCAGGGATACCAACAACAACAACAAGGAGGTTACGCACAGTACTATCAAGGTCTTTATCAGCAACAACAAGGCGCGACTTCTTGAAGGAGTTGTAGGCCCAAGTTACTCATTCAGTATACTTTCCTGCGTATGCTCTTCCTAACTGACTCGGAATCACCGTGGTATCCCCCGGCAGCGCTCGATTAACATTTCTTCCTTTCTTTGGCATCTTTCTGTAGCTCCCATTTCCGTTACCTTCTTATTCTCGTTTTACCATCACTGCAGGATCCATGCTTATTCAACTAACATTCCTAAGATTTTGTTGGGCTGCGACAGGTAATAGCCGAAACGGCCGATGTAGCATTGACTGATGTCGCAAGTTGATTATGTACTTACACTTTAACAAAGACAAATCGGGCATTGTGTTTGCTTTAGCACATTTCCTTAGAGTTTATTAGTCGTGTATCTCACGACTGGTGTCAAAATTGTTAAGCGAACTCTGGACGTGTCTATGGTTTACCTAGGCCATCTGGCAGATTCCGCTCTGACTCATGGACCTTTGTAACACTCCATCACACGTTGTAAAGATCCGGTGAACCACGAGCAGTTTGAGTTTATAGCCTCAAGGCCGATTCAATACATTAAGGGTAAGAAATTGGGCACATGATCAATGGGGTTTACTCTATTCCAGCCCAAATAGCTTCTTCTCCCAGTTGATCGAACTCCGAGATTTCGGACTTGAGTTCACAGTTCATATTTCGTTTCTTTTTTGTTCTATGCTTCTTCTTTGGTCGTAAGACCCCATCGGGTTTGTTGGAAACCGAGTTTGTTTTTGGAGACCGCGGCTGAACGAGACTTGCCTCCTGACCCAAATATGAGGCATTGCCCATAACAGCATCGTCATGATGTGCTTTGCGCTTGCGATCGCCGCCAACGATCCCTGGATGGCCTGCAGATGCATTTCCGCTTGCGGTCATCTTTAGTGCAGCTTTATTGGGCCCAGAGACATCGTAGATCGAACCCTGCTTAACGAAACAAGACACGAAGAATCCGTTCGTTCCGTCCTCTCCAGGCGAGCATCGGACTAGACTCTCAGCCTCTGTAACAAAGAGCGGTGATTATTCTGTGTATGAGGGTGTGACCGGGCTGAACTTTACCGTTTCCTAGTTGATCCGTTAACCCTCTTCTATGCCACGCTGGCAACACTTGCGATGGCGAAGCAAGTTTGAATTCGCCGCTCCTGCATTCTGGAGATTGAATAGCTTGCTGTACAACGTGCTCGTTTTCTTCAGGATGAATACTACACGTCGAGTACACGAGTTTACATAGGCCAGGGACTGCGTTCCTCGGAGTATTAGTTATGAAGGCTGAAATGAATTCTCCGGGTGTATAACGAAGTGACTTACACTTCATCGCGTGTTTGATCATTGCTAACTGAAAAGATGATAGCTTCTTGAGGCGCTCCATATTAGCTCCTTCATTAGCTTCTTCTGCTTCGGTCAAATAATCTAGTCGGTTAACTATCCCAGAACCTGAACATGATGGATCTAGAAGACTGTTTTATCAATCGTTAGACCTACTTCAAACCTGGCTAGTTCAGGTCAGCTCACATATGGGTGACGATCTTGAAACGTTCTTCTCGGGGATTCACGCTAAGGAAGTCGGCGTGGATCGGTTCAACATTCTTGCAACCAGCTTTGGCAACCATACTCTGCAGCGTTTTGAATCGTCGCTGATCACGCTCAAATGCATATATCTTATCGCAAGACGTCAGGACAGGCACAAAAGCATGGATAGCATCGAACTTACCTTGCCTGTATTCTGCATCAAGGCGCTTAAATGGGACGTTTTGTTTCCGGGCGCACTTGTTGCATCGATGACAGCGCCATTTTTGGGAGGATTGAGCACGGCGGCCGGGAAACAACTTCAGATCGATCAGATGGAGTCTTCGTTCGCACAGGAATGAACGCTCACGATGCCTTATCCTGAAGGATCAATTTTCCGGCGTTATAAAACTCGTTGTCCTTAAACGACTGGGAATGCGGAAAAATCAACAGGTCTTGGATATGTTGATCCCTGCAGAATTCTTTCCTGTACAAAAATGTTACAGATGTCCGACCAAGACCAGAAAGGAATTAAACTAGGTCACGTACCCAACGAGGCTCTGTCTAGAATCCCATTCTCGTAGCTCGAAGTTCTGTGTCGCCAAAATCTTCAGGGCTCCTTCCACTGTCCAGAGGTTCGTATTAATCCGTACATATCTAGGGATGAAGCCTATTGCAAACAGTAAGAATCAGGAGTCCAGGCAAACAAAGTTACATACGAGCTCGGGAGTCTTCTGGCTGGGCTAGTTCTTCGTTGGATCTTGTACCTTTCTTGACCTTGAGTAAAGTCCACTCTGCCTGCAGGCGTGTTTTATGGCGAAGAATTGCTTGCTTAAGGACACCATCGCTGGCTTCTATCCCCTTCGAGAGCAAGAGATCATGCACCAGTACCACCGCTAGGTTCGGACTCGTGATATATTTCTTCTCGGTTTTAAGGAGACCAGAGGTCTCGATGACCTTAAGGAGGGCAGGTCTGTCTGTAAGTAGGGCATCGCGACCGTCTTAGGATCCACGCAATCGGGTTTCCTGAGCGACTCACACTTTAACGATTCGATGACTAACGCTGCTGTTCTCCTCCTCCTGTGCTCGTCGATAGTTGAGATGAGACTTTTGATGGAGCCTTTCTTATTCTCGAGTTTGTCAACTATTTGCGCGGCTTCACGATAGAAATTCATCGATGGCGTTCAAGATGCAACTACACACAAGACTCGTATGAGGATGATTGAGAGCAAAAATATCAGATTGAGATGCGTTACAAAACAGGAATGAATCTGGAACCAAGTACTACGGGTCAATGAAGCATTCTATCTGGAACAGAGCGATCGTCAGCATAAGTTGCTCTAATTGAGTTCGTTTGTGAGCTCAGTAAAGTAATATCTCATCCAGAGAGCACCCCAAAGGCGCGCTCATCAGACAATGTAGATAAGATGTAAAGACATCATGATAGAAATGAGTATTCAGCAGGAAGTGACTTACAGTGTTATGTGGGGACACCAATACCGACAATTAGGTAGAACTGAAATTTTCCTATAACAGCGGTCCCTTAACTGTGGCTGTGCAGTCGAAAATTTGGAATTTTGGATGTCGTGTCGGGTCTTTCACTACTAGGTACTAACATTTAGTGGGCAAAATCAAAGCAAGTCCTTGCCCCTGAAATCGAAGCGTCTGCTAACTCTCGCCTTTTCTAGTGGTTGCGGACACATCTTACTATGATCTTCTTGGCGTTGAACCAACTGCAGCCGAAAGTATGTAGGATTCCACGTGCCCAACTACAGTTATTGACCACCTTTCATTCATGGAAAGGCGAAATAAAAAAGGCTTATCGTAAAAAAGTAGGTCTTATATCTAGCCATCACGTTAGCCCTTTTCTCATCTATTCACTATAGGCCATGGAGCATCACCCGGTGCGCTCATTGTACATCGTCCTTTTGCCCTTAATTTCTGACGCCATGCACAGGACAAGGTACAAAAATACCGAAGACACACCGGATAGATTAACTTTACTTACTCTTCTTCAAAAATGACTGAATTCAGAATCCAAACGATGCAGAAGCTGCTGCGCGATTCCAAGCGATGGCGGAGGCATACGAAACTCTGATCGACCCAGATGAACGTGCAGCATATGATCGATTTGGTCCCGATGCACGCGGCTCAGGTGGAGGCGGTATGGGTGGTGGTATGGATCCCGATGACTTCTTTGCCCATTTATTTGGTGGGGGAATGCGATTCGACATGGGCGGGCCAGGTGGCCCAGGTGGCCCAGGCAGCCGGCGCAAAAGGCAAGGAGAAGACTCCACGATCCCCTATGAAGTCTCATTGGAGGATCTGTACAATGGTAAAACCGCCCATTTCAATATCGAGAGAGGCGTGATATGTGGTCAGTGCAAGGGGTAAGTCATTTGACATCAGACGATCGTAATTCGTTGATTGACCGAATGGTGGCTTTTATCTATGATAATGCTTTTTCCAAAGGTCTGGAGGAAAACCAAATACCAAGCCTGTGAAGTGTCCAAAATGTGATGGTAAAGGCATCACTCTCATCAACCGATCGGTACGGGTATTCGGGCTCAACACGCCACTGTCCACTCCTTTCTTATCAGAATCATTCTATAGTTAGGAAATGGTCGAATTGGGGTCTCTCAGGTCGTTTGTCCAGACTGTGTGGGAGAGGGCAAGAAGTATCGTGACAAGGACAAGTGAATTGATCTTACCTCTAATCCAAAGTTTTGTCATTCACCCAGAACACTGTTTATTAGGTGCAAGAAATGCAAGGGAGATAAGACGGTGAAAGAGAAGAAGCGCCTTGAAATTTACATAGAGAAAGGCATGTCACACAAACAACGGATTGTACTCCATGGGGAGGGTGACCAAGAGGTGAGCACCAAGCCACGAACGCAGAAAAACCCAATGAGCTGAATCTAGCATCGTCCCCCTATTTTGCTAGCCGGAGGTGGAAACAGGGGATGTGGTCTTTGTTCTCCACCAGAAGGACCACCCAACGTTCGAAAGGTCGGGGAGCGACTTGAAAACCAAGGTTCATATCACCCTCTCCGAGGCTTTGCTCGGATTTTCTCGTATCCTTATTACACATCTAGACGGTCGAGGCATTCATATTGAAAGCCAGGCTGGTAAAGTCATCAAGCCTGGCGACTCCATTGTGGTCGCTGCTGAAGGAATGCCAATCTACAAACGTTCTGATCAAAAAGGTGACCTGTATATTCAGTTCGAGGTCGACATGCCCCCGGATGGTTGGCTCCAGGGGGTGGATGTGAAGGTGAGGTTCTAGTTCCAGTTCTGGCTCATCTTTGTCTTCTTTGTCTCGGCCGATCTAGAACCGTGTCCTGACTCGTGTCATTATTCTTCCGTACATCTAGTCTCTCGAGCAGTTACTGCCACCGAAGAAAGCTGATCTTGTTCCCCGGCCAGCCATAGTGGACGAGGTCCAGTACAAATCCAGTGACATCGAGAACGTACGTAGTCTTATTGGCGTGGAACCACCCCGAGGGGCGTCAGTTACTGATAACATCTTGTATTTTACCGTTAGTTCGGGAAGAACGATGATGATGATGATGACGAAGAAAACTGGACGGACGATGATGAAGAGGGAGGACCAGAGTGTCGAACACAATAGATTCCTGCTATTGCAGGCTTCTTGATATATCTTGGATTCCATCTACTGTTTTTGCATCTTTAGATACTTTGTCTATTTTGCCTAATTTGACCGGAGAAATGTCAACTTTCCGCGATCGGATTGCCTCGCGCCAAGTCACGTGGTGACATATTGCCGGATTTACCGGAGTGCCAAAATTCCCAACTTTCCTGCGTTCAAGTTGTCTTCTCAACCAGTGTATCCAGGATGGTAAGAGGTATCTACCTTTTCACCGTGCCTTTCTGGCTCGCGACAAGCGCAAGTGGACTTGGCTCTTCGAACAATTTATTGCATCTTGGCCCTCAAGGTGTCAATTTTTGGCAGCTCGAAAACAAAGCGAAGAACAATGCAGCAACATACGGATCCAACAGTAGATTGATGTCGCAAACTCCTCTGATGGCAGCTCAACAGGATGGCAGCATCGAAACGCAAAAGGAGAAGCTGAAAAAGAAATACCCTGCTCATCGCTTTACTCAGCCATTGGACCATTTTGACAAAACAGTCAAAGACACCTGGGAACAGCGTTACTGGATTGACGACCGATTTTACAAACCTGGTGGTCCAGTTTTTGTACTTGATGGCGGAGAGACTGCAGGAGAAGACAGGATACCTTACTTGGATCATGGAATTTTGACTCTGTGAGTATTTACTATATTCTTCACGACTCAACACCCCTATTCTTTCACAAACTCGTACTCGTGAACGAGACCTTGTTTAATCTTATCGGAATTCCTGGATGGCCGAGAAGCATTCTTGGTTCCAATGTGGTCCTGTCGTTGTTTCGGAAATGCTGACCAACTCATATGTAGTCTTTCCAATGCGACTGGTGGTCTCTCAGTAGTTCTGGAGCATCGATACTACGGCGAATCGTTACCGGTATCAAATTTCTCCACGGATGCCTTAAGGTAAAGCTTTCTTGAGTCAACTTTTGAAAGTTTATTGATACGTATGTGTGACATGATCTATCGTACACGTCCATAGATGGCTTAACAATGCTCAAGCGCTCCAAGATTCAGCTCGTTTCATGTCCAAGGTTAAGTTTCCAGGCATAGATGCCGATTTGACTGCTCCTGGTACACCGTGGATCTATTATGGTGTAAGTATCACGATGTCTCTGTTCTCTTGGTCAGGATATGTATTCACATAATGGCATCATCTCACCTCATATTCGGCTTTGCTATTCCGTAGGGATCATATGCGGGAGCAAGAGCCGCTCACATGAGGGTACTCTACCCTGACTTGGTATTTGGCGCTATAGCCAGTAGTGGTCAGTACAATGGTTCATACAAGTGTGAGATTTGTTGACATGACACGACTCCGACATGCCTGTCGACATAACACAGCTGTTACCCATGCGGCAATTGACTACTCAGACTATTTTGAGGTAATAAGGCGGACCAATAACCAGACGTGTGTAGGCCACATCGAATCGGCCATTAAGGCCATAGACAGGATTCTTGACATCCCTTTCATGTCTAAGCCGCTTAAAACACTATTTGGCCTTGCCGAACTGCAACACGATGACGACTTTGCCTCAGTTTTAACATACCCCCTTGGCGCTGTCCAAGCCACCAACTGGGACACCAATGTTAGTGAAACAACTTGGTCACGCTTTTGCGAGGCTATCAGTGCGGGAGGTGCGGCAAGCCATATCGGAGGGGTCAGGATTCCCGCCGAAGTGATAAATTATGCTAAATGGGTACGAGAAGAGATCGTACCTCTTTGCCCGGAAAATAGTTCCGTCGAAGAGGTGAGCTCATTTTGCTATGGATGTTTTCCTTGGATACCACCCTTTGGTATGCCATCTAAACGTACATTTGTTCTGCAGTGTTTTGGTACATATGATGACTCCAAGTATCAGGACATCTCTGATTTGAGTTCATGGCGAGCATGGTCGTTCCAAGTGAGTAGCAATATTTGTTTATCTCAGGGCGTCTGTGGAAACTAACAAATCCGCTCTTACTCATTCATCTTACCACTCCTCGGCTATATTGCTGAGGTTTGTACGGAATGGGGCTATTTCATGGTACGTTCCGCGGTTCTTTCCGGTCGCTAGAGATCATGGACTGTTTTTTGTTGATCAACTGACATGGGATGTAAATCTGCGTTGTGCATTTTCTCGATTTGTCGACAGCCTGCGCCAGGTGATCCGGAACAAAGGAGTCTGTTATCCCGTAGGATTACCTTGGATGTAGGTTTTTCGGTTTTCAACGATGCGTCTAGATCGGTTTATTCACATGGAGCGTGTTCTGGGTTTTCGGTCGATAAAAATTGTAGTACACCGCAAAAGGCTGCAAGCAGGTACGTTTTGAGTCGGTTGTCACGTGTATCACACAATGATCTCACTTACGCTGTGGCCTTGAATGCGACGACGTCACAGTTCTTCCCGCCAGGTGCGCATTACAGTATTCCACTTTGGCCCAACGTGACTTCAGTGAGTGAATCTGTTACCTAACGAGTCGTGCCGATTGCCTGACTGAACTGTTTTTTTTTTCGAGGTGAATTCTTTGGGGGATTACGGGATTGCCAAGGACAGGTGATTAAAGGCATTCCATTCACCGTTAACATTTTGGTGTACTTCTTTGAGTGACATGGCTGATCCATGATCGGCAATTCAGGTTAGCATTTATTGACGGCGACAGAGATCCGTGGATAGCAGCGAGTAAGTTTGAGACACGCCGCTCAAAGAACGAGAGAAAACTAATGTCTTGCGATCTGAAAGCCCCTCACTCGTGGCACGCTCCAGAAAGGGAAGATACGGTCACCCGCCCATTCAAGATTATACCAAGTACGTCATGAGGTTATGGGACTCTTTTACCCTGAGATTGATCTCTCTTTATTGCGGCCGGCGTTACCACTTGATCGAGCGAAGGTGGAGTGCATCATTGGGACGAAAATTCCTTAACGGACAATAACCTCGAACCCGTATTCATTGGCGAAATCCATTCTGCAGAAGTGAATTTTGTGAGGGAATGGCTGAGGACGAGATTTGGGGAATGATGGGGGGGAGACCGGATCACCGGGTTACGAGGGATTTTTAGTGAGGGATCTAGAATCCCTGTGTTGAGTTAGTTGTGACCGAATGCAAAGCATTCCGGCGAGAAGAGGTGCTGTAATCGGGTACAGCCATGGGAGCGAACTGCTGGAAAAAGCAAGGCACAAAAGCTTCTTTAAAACGGCGCCCCGAGCTAGGGTTCGCCTGGCTTTCGGGTTACTGAGATTTCGGAGAGATCTAGTTCTAGACTGGACCCTACTCATACAGCAAAGAAGTTGCATGGCCACTGGTTGGGGACACTCCTCTCTCCCTTTTCTACGCCTTGGATCCATCGCAGTTCCGTATCTCTTTTTCACCCCCCTCCTCTCCAATTTCTTTCTTGACCATCATCTCAAAGAATGCGCTCTCAGGTTGATCCCATCGCTCATTCTTCGTCTGCCTTGCATCTCTACATTCCTCCTTCACCTGAAAGTCCCAGTCGCTCATCAGAGTCTCCTACTGCGTCCACCGCGACTAAGCGAGGTCGAGGTAGAAAGCGAGATGACACGCTCCCATATAATCGAGCTCGTGATGTACAGCGAGCATTTCGTGCGAGGCGTGCAGCGCACCTTGAATCTCTCGAAGAAAGGGTCCTTGACTTGGAGGCTGAAAATGCTGAGCTAAGGACGTTGCTCAATCTACCCCAGTCTGCCAGACCACCACTCGGCAAAGGTCCTACTGGTCGCGGAAAGGCTCTTGTTGGTGATCCTTCGCACGACTCTCGTATGCGAGTCCCATCAGAAAAGAACAAAGACCGTGGATCTCCTACCAATACGTCAAGCAGCCATTCATCTTCCCCAGAATCCATCGCAACTCCCATGGTCAATACTCCATGGAACAACTGGGATCAACACCATGCTGACCAGGAGGACCATATCGACTCTACAAGTGCAGCAAATTCATCCGCAGTTTCTGCCATTGGCCTCGACGTACCCTCAAAATGCCAATATCTCCCAAATTATCTTGGGGGTCGCAATCTCCATCCTCAGGTTCAAAACCTGCACGATGCTACTCCTCCCTATAGCGATATCTCAAATCATTCATCCACCAACACTTCTCCGGCATTTCCTCTCAGGGACTTGCAATCCCATTCTCGTCACTCTTATCAGCCATCGTTGCAGCGATTTGTACAACAAAATAACGATGCTGTCCCAATGCAATTGCACAGCCAAGTCTATCCCCAACAACACGATTACTCTTTCTCCTATTCTGCTCCAATCCCTAAACAAGAAGATGGGATGGACCTTCTCCCCACCACCCTCTCTTCAAGTTCGTCTTCCGCTCAGCTTCCTTGTGCTTACACGCGCCATCGATCTGGTACCGATCCTTCGATTCCTCGTGATTTCCCACTAGCCTCCAACTATACTCAATCGCAAAGGCACAATGACATGCCAATCCGCTTGTCTCCCTCTATTCAGAGTAGCGGTGGCATTCATTCTCAGTACCCATATCGCGTGTAGGATCCCACTCAAAAGGTTGCCTCAGTGCTGGGCATCGAAGACACCACGAATCAACTATCCTGTAGCAGAAAAGGAGCATCTATGCTCCGTTGATTTGTTGACCTCTTTCTTCTTTTTCTTTTCATCATTCCTTGCATGATTTTTATTTCTTGCTGGAACACGGCATGATTGGACTTTTCAACACATCCCATCTCACAGACATATTCATTTTCTTCATGTTTCTTTCATTTTCACAGTACTCGTTTAAACGCATCAAGATTTGTTGTCTCTCCTAGATCTGTACTTTTTTTTGCTATCGACTGGTTTCGACGCGCCTATGATCTCTTGAACCCATAGTAGCATGTCAAACCTTCATTTTGGAATAAGAATTGAACTCTGCATGACTTAGAAAAATTATCTAATTAAATGCTTCCGCCTGGTGTGACCATTATTCATCCTCTGCGTCATCCCCTAATATTTGTCACATGATCTAAGGCGCTGTCTTCGATGTCAATTGACCAACCTTCGACATCAAGGAAGCCCACCTCAACACCGACCACCCCTCGCTCAACCTGCCTGAAATGCCGAAACCTTCGCCACGCATACCGGAGCCCCTCCTGTTCTCCAGAACGAATAGAGGCCGAGCAAGAGGCTGGGTCTGGGTGGGGCCATTGGCCGAGGGGGGATGTCATTTGCTCAGGAAGGAGTTCCCATTTTTTTTTTCTGTTGACCCCAATGCGATGCTCCTGAGGTCTGCTTCCCGAGCGAGGCTGCGGGTGCTCACGAAAGTTTGAAGGTTCCGTTTGTTTATCGCCCAAGAAGATGAAAGGATCAAAGAAAGGTCGACCTACCTACCCACCCCTATCTACAGCAGGTGATCACTACTTCTCGTTAGGCTTACGGTATTCCGTTATTGTTAGCACAACCGCTTGAGCTGCGATCCGCGGCTTTCTTCAAGGGATGACCACATTCTTGGTTCATAATGGATGCGACAGGCGTTATTTGTTGCGATTGCTGAGGCATTTTGAGGCAATTCTACAGACAGAACCTTGTAGCTCTCAGACCTTTTCTGGCACCCACGATTTATCCTTGTTTGGCAACTCTCACTCGGGTAATGGAGCAAATCATTCAGCAGGCCACACTGTTTACCTTTGGGCTATCACTGTTGCTTTCACCGCTCTGTTGTTTGTGGTCAGCGGAAGGTTACCACTTCGAAATGGCTATGATCGACCTCGCCCACGCGAATATCTCCAAATCTATGGGACAAGGCCACCGCACCCTTGTACTACCCGCTCAGGTTGTTGTTTCATTCCGCAAATCATGCTCAGGATGACGGTGTTCTTCCGTCAGATCGAACACAAAAATCTGACAGATAGCCCACCGACGGATCCGCGCATTACAGAATGAATCGTCATCTCTACATCCTGACTGCTTCTGAGCGAGCGCTTCTGTAGTTTCTTGTTGTTACCACTTCGTCGGCCTTCGGCTCTCTGATGGGTCAGGATTTTATCTCAGGTGTTTCAGGATGATAACGATTGGTTCGAAGATCTAAGACAGATTCGCGCTGGTTAAAGGGTTTTTCACCCGAGCCCGGGATCGAGAAGTAAACCAAGCTCTCTCTTTGTTAATCGTTATACATGACTGGTGCCCTTTGGTTCTCGAATTAGGGTTCGTGATAGACTAGGTTGACACCTAACATGAACGAGCAACATTTTTCTCACCAACCCTTGGTTTCCACCTTCCAGTCCAAAACTTTCGTCTGTTGACGCGGAAAGTGGTAAATCCGTCAATGGTCATCTCGGACCAGATTTCTGGATCCTTTCCTTGTTGAATTTTTTTTTTTCGGTGCAACAACCAAAACATTGAAATTGGTTAGTCTTTTATTGGGACAAGTCGTGTGCCCTGCCCAATGTACATGGCACCACGACCTGGCTAATAGAGCTCATTTCCCTAGATCGCGTAACCATCTATTAACACGTTCTTGTAAATAGCGCAGATTATTCCTTGATGGAATTCAATACATATCCCTCTAAGCCACCATAGGTCCACAACTCTTGTACACTGATACCAATGGGGGTTACGTGATATGTCTTGGAGCCTTGAGGTGTCTCGACCTGAACTCGGCCATTGGACATGGAAATCTTGATACTCCACGATGGATTAACTGTCAATTCTCCATTTTTACCACCCTCGCCTCGTCGTTGATTCTTTCCATACAATTCAGTGAGATCGGAAACTAATTCTGGACATTCCATGCACACCAAGCCGTTGTTGATTGCATTACGCTTGAAAATATCCCCAAAGGAACCGGCTATCACTAGAGGGATGCCGGCAGCCTTGAGCGCCGTAGCTGCCTGTTCACGAGAAGAACCAGTTCCGAAGTTGTATCCAGACACCAGAATCACTCCGGCTTTGTCTTCTCCTGGACTTAATTTGGCATTCGCGGGAGCGGGCAGAAGTCCTTTGACGGTTGAAGCAAAGGTAGGATCGTAGTTCTCCATGACAATTTGTCCTTGACGCTCAAGAGTGATGTCATCCTGGTATGTATACTTTCCAGGGTATATACCGTCGGTGTTCAGATTGTCCTGGGGAGCGAAGAGAATCGGCCCGGTGAACTGAGGAGGGAATCCAGGGAGTAGAGGTTCATCCTTGGAGGATGCCTCGGCGGCCCGTGGAGATGTCGTAGGAGTAGCATAGGAGGTAGATAAGCCATCGGATGGTGGCAGCGTCCTTGGATCGAGCGATTCAGGGCTGCTGATATAGCCTGAAATGGCACTTGCGGCTACTACTGCGGGACTCGCGAGATATGCTTGGGCATTTGGATGGCCCATCCGGCCTTTGTAGTTCCTGTTAGTGGCACTGATGCCGATCTCGCCTTCCTCAAGAAGGCCAGTACCCAACCCTATGCAAGGGCCACATCCTGCCGGCAACACCTTGGCGCCCGCTCCAATTAACGTGCCCCAATCTCCTCGTCTTTCCGATTCTGCTTGAACCTCGGAGCTGGCCGCCGCAACGTAGAATTGAACACCTTGAGCCACTTTCTTCCCTTTCACCACGGCTGCCGCTGCCGCTAGATCAGAGGCCCGCGAGTTTGTGCAACTCACGAGATATGCCTTCTGGATGGGTATTTTCGATTTTTCTAACACCGGTAAAGGAGTAGAAATTTTGACACTGTTAGGCCCGGAAACATGAGGAACCAGTGTGGAAAGGTCGAATTTGAGATGAGCGGAATAATCTGCATTAGGATCTGAGACGATAGGGGAGGATTTAATTTGGTCTAGTCTTCGCCGGTTGAGGCGAGGATGCGAAGGTGGTGCTGGAATGGACCATGATGATGGTATATGGAACGTGCGTTTTTCAAGTTTATCCAATACACCTTCATACCAATTGAAGAGAACATTGTCAACTGGAAATACACCGGCTAAGGCCCCCCATTCCGTTGTCATGTTTGAGATCGCCAACCGATCATCAATGCTAAGTGAAGGTATTCCGTCCCCCACAAATTCGATTGCGGCGTTCAGAACCTCGTCCTTGTTGAAGGTTCCGCACAGAGCAACGATTACATCCTTCCCTGTCACCCCAGCCGCCAATCGCCCGGTAAGCTCAACCTTAACCATACGAGGGACCTGCCACCATGTCTTCCCGGTTGCCCATATCGCAGCTCCGTCCGTCCGAACAATAGGTGTCCCCACACATCCAACACCGCCATACATGTTGCTATGGCTATCACTAGCCACCGTTAAGCAGTGAGGAAATGCATATCCTTCTTCAACCAGAACTTGATGACCAATTCCACGACCAGCCGGATAGAAGTCAATGTCGTGCTGCCTAGCAAAACGTTCTATGCTAGCATACTTTGTGAGATTCTTTTCGCTTTTGTTTTGGACATCATGGTCTAGGGTGAACACCGGCTGTCTTGAATTACGTATACGAGTAGCACCGATGGCCTTGAATCTTAAGAGAGCATTGTTAGAGATTGAAGTGTCCTGACAAGGAACGTGCTTACTTCGATATGATGGGGCCAGTGTTATCATGGCTCATGACGTGCTCAGGCCTAATCATGACATAGTCGCCAGCGCGCACTACCTTATCAGAAGGTAGATCAACGGCATATTTTTGCACGACCTTTTCAATATAGGTTTGAGGTGGTCGTCCAGCTCCTACGACAGTTGCGAATCCACGGGATAGGATGCCTCGGCGTAGTATAATATAGGAGGGCATCTGGAGGCTGTTAGACAGAAATCAATCGCAAGGGTTGCGAGTACTTACAACTGAGCCCGTTCACTACAAGGATCAAGCCTCGATTTGCCAGAGGCTTGCAACGTTGGCAAATCGACGTGATATTATTGAACGAATACAATAAGCACAAACAGTGGTCCGGCTTCGGCCGAAGCGTTTGGCACCACGGTTTTATCACGTGTTGTTGTTGTTCGATGTTTGAAGCTCCCGTTCCGGCAACCCCAACGTTCACTGGCATGTTGCCTTTCAGTGTAAAGGGGAAGCAGAAAGCCACAGAGGCAGAGAATGAAACAGAACCTATTATTCGATACCGTCATCTTTTGACGAACTCAATGGGAGCTTTGGATCCTCTGTGAGTGGACTTGGCTCATTGTATACTGACGATGAATACTAAGAACACGAAATCGACCTAGACGTGTCATCGCTCTATGCGATTTAGATGCGTTTTACGCTGCAGCAGAACGGGTTAGGCTGGGAATTGATCCTGGTGAGTTATTGACTTGGCACATTAGACAAGCGGACCCCTGACCATTGTTATCGAAGAACTTCCGCTGGCCGTTCAACAGTGGCAAGGTCTGATTGCCGTGAATTATCCCGCTCGAAAATTTGGAATTACGCGTATGGAAAACGTTCGACCTCTAATTACACTACCGCATAATACAGTCTCATTATTTTACGTTCAGGTGACAGAAGCAAAGAAGAAATGTCCCGATCTGATACTCGTGCATGTCGCCACCTACAAAGAAGGAGAATCGGAAGCAGGTTATCATGATGACCCAAATCCCAGTACTCACAAGGTAAAAATATCCTCCGCCAGGTTCAATATTGTCTAAACGTTATCGCAATTAGGTGTCACTTGATCACTATCGACGAGAGTCAACGCGCATTCTCAATGTTCACCAGGAAATGATGCCTGCTGGTGGTGAGGTAGAAAAGGCTTCAATCGATGAAGGTAAGAAGATGTGTAAGCAGACTGCCCTCGCATCTCTGATTCTTGTCGGGACAGCGTTCTTTGATTTCACCATTCCCGTCAAAGAAGCTATATTGGCCAGATATCCGCATCTATCCCAGGTACCAGAAGATTCCCCCGAAGGACTCGATACTCCCTTACCTCCAGCTCCGGAAATCTCTTGGGATGGTTTGGGAAATCTCGTGTTCGCCGAGGACACATCTCAATCGCAGTCAGAAGATGTAGAGCTTGCTCAAGGGAGTACATCCGATGCGAATACTGGCACTATGGAGAATCACAAGGAGAATAGCAAGTCTACTTGGCACGATGTCGCTCTTTCCATCGGCGCCGAATTCATGATGAAAATGAGGATGGAGGTTAAAACTCGTCTTGGATACACCACGTCAGCTGTAGGAGTTTTGATTATAGAAGTCACTTGCACTAGCTGATGCTGCAATCCCTTCAGGGAATCGCTCGCAACAAAATGCTAGCCAAGGTAAAACATTAAACCTCTGTACATGATCACCAGCGAAGACATAATACTCAACTTTGGTCATCCACGCAGCTCGTCGCTTCTTATAAGAAAATGGATCAACAGGTAAGATGTGACATCTACCGAAGCTACTGCATCAACTCAGCAACAATATAGTCAATTCTGCGTAATTCTTACATATCAGAGTTTTTGCGGCCTATGCCCTTCCAAAAGGTTAGTAGTCAGGAATATCGATTTCTCCTTCACTCTATGTCTTACAATCATAACTGTTATTGCAGATTCGATTCCTTGGTGGCAAGCTAGGCGATGCACTTGCGGATGAGTTTGGAGCGAAGACTGTGGGCGATGTTCTGTAAGATTGGAGACTTCTTTTCAGTTGCTTGAGAATCGACATTAATCAGCCACTCAGCAATGTTTCTTTAGGTTGGATGTGTTTCGGGCCAGATATGGCTTTCTACTAAAGTCACTCTTTTATAGACGACATACAATGCAAATTCGGAGATGAAGCTATATGGGTCTACAATTTATTAAGGGTGTGTAAAGCCTCTTTGTGAATAATGCCGAGCCTGACCTGCCATATCAATAGGGTATTGATCACAGTGAAGGCAAGTCCCTAAGGACGTGCTATAGGCAATAACTCAAACCTGTCATACAGTCAAGGAAAAGACAGCGGCCAAGAGTATGATGGCATCAAAAAACGTGCGACCTAACATTACTAAGCATGATCAAGCGGTACATTGGCTCCGAGTTCTCAGCTCGGAACTGGCAGTTAGGCTTCAAGAAGGTCGTGAACGGGCACCCTCGCTATGGCCGAAGACACTCGTGCTGCACGTAAGGCAAGGTATGATATGATCAGCTGTGCTAAATCTCACACTCTCATTCTGGTTGCCTAGCCTCCGAAGCACCACGTTCTAGACAGATTCCATTTCCATTCTCTAAATCTATTAACGCTGAACTGATCTCCAAACCTGCGGAAAAACTATGGAAAGAGCTGATTGGCACTTCCACATACAAGGTGCATAATCTCGCTTTGGGGTTTTCGGGACTAGGCTCGCTGGAGTCGGGACAACAGGGCATCGAAGGATTCTTCTCCAACAGACAAACAGCCCAAGGTGATTCAGAACAATCCAAAATTAATAGAGGAACCGGAGCAAAACGGAAGCGTGATGAAGATGACGGGGAAAATCAAGTAGCAGAAGACGTCGATCAGGGCTCGTCCACTTCTTTCATCTGTCAGCGGTGTAAGAAAAACATAGCGCTGCCCACGGAGGATTTCGAAAGGGAGGATGGTGTTAGAGCTCTTGATTTATTGAAAATGGAACATCAAGACTTTCATTTCGCCCAGGATTTATCAAGGGAGGTGGTGGCCGAAGACGATGAACAACCAGAGAGGCGAAAGGTGGCAAAGAAGAGAAAGAAAAATGGGCAGCCAAAGGGAATAGCGCAATACTTCAGTGCGAAGCCTAAGAAATAGCACTAGATTTATGCAATAAGCATGAGGAGATGCACTATGTTATACGTAATTATGGTAACGCAGTGACTACCAACTCTGTGTTGTATTATTGCAACTCAGTCTTTTTCAGAGTCTGCTTTCTGTTTTGATATCATGTCAGTACGCCTTTAGAGACATAGTAATCGAGCCACCACTCACATCGTTGGTCAAACCAATTGAATCAATGCCGAGTTCGAACGGACCTTGGACATTGGCTTTTCCACCTAACAAGGAAATGCCTATCGAACGTATTTGTTCCCGCATCATGGTCATGTCAGACGAGACTGCTTCACCACTGTTCGTCAGGATGAAGGAAGAGAAAGGAATCTGAAGGACGGCAGAATTAGGTTGGGAGACCTCGCCAGGTTTCGTGTAACTCACTAAGACATCTTCCCATTCTCCGTCTTTTCTTAGATAGAGTCGATGCTGCCATAGATCACTCTGAACAGGACCATCAGTCTGAATGTTGACAAAGTAGCCGTTCCTGGTTCTTGGATCCCCTCCTGCTCGCACTCGCAGGGCCAAGTATTGATGAAGTGATGCATCATCCGTAACGTTCCCAAAGAGACTTGGTCTCATCTTAAGAATCATAGAAGTGTATGCTCAGTGCTCTCAAATACCCGGAATAGCACGAACGGCCTTACTTTATTTCGGAATCCAGCGTAGCCTCCCCGAATTTTGCCTTCCATATGAGGTTTGACATCTGTTCGCATCTCTCCCCAGAACCGCCCGCGGCCATCTGATCCAATATCCAAATGTGCACTCGAGTTTCCTCCGATGTCTTTGTCTGATCCCACCACATACTGAGCCATGTCAGCTTGGGAGCGGAAGGTGAACAGTGTGGTTGGTCCCATTGCAGGATTCAACCCATTCATGCGAACAGCTAAATAAGGTTCATTTACATGAGATTTCATCATCACGGCCAATGAGAGCCTACTAACCTCGCATTACACTGTCTTTCGCAATTCGCGCAGACCGATCCATAAATAATGCCCATTTGCTAGGTGCTGCCATAATGAACGAAAGAATGGATGGATGATGTTTCTGAGACATATAATTATTTATTAGATAGCTTGTCAGTAGCGAAATCAATATCTTACACTCACCGCTGGTGATCGTCAAATGACGTTTGTTCATTGGGATGGTAGAAATTGAACATCGAAACTTTGTCCCGGTCAAGGCGACAAACACCGCGTTGACCTCTCATTTCACTCTCGACGAACGACACCAGTGAGCCAAGATACCGCGAGGCTGGTGCCACAAGCGTTGAGCCGCTAGGCTCTGTCTTTTGGTGACATTATCCTCAATCCCGTTTTCAAAGTATCCACTATAGGCCATTTCCCCAGTAGCTGCACCAATGGAGACGGAAATCCATCTAGCGCCTGAGTACAAGACGACATCTACTCCACAATCCCCTCCCAAAGGTCAATTGAATATATCGCACCATCGTTCGCCTCTCAAGCTTTTCAAAATCAAAGCCAAGTTTGGGAAAACTCCCACAACCAATCACGACGCTCTTTTACCCAAGCAAACCCCTCTAGACAACTCCGCCACGAAAAATGTGGATGGATCCAAGAGCCCTGTTAAAAGCGCGCGTTCTGACAATAATAACAACTTGCGGCCGAGTAAGTCCCTTTCTACCGAAGTAAAGTACTCTGTTCCTGAATCCGTTTTCAGATAACATAAAGGCTCGATTGCACGCCCTTTTGGACTCTCATCATCATTCCAGTTCCACTTCAATACGCTCATGCTCTAATCCACCTATTCTTCCTGTCCCTAAAATCCCGAGTCTCGATATTGCACCCACCTATCTCTCATCAGATCCACCTCCAAGTAGACAGAAGGATCCACCTTTCCTCAAAATCCGCATTATTACATGGAATCACGGGTATTCGCTTCCAAAGGGCGAGCTTGACGTGCTTCTGGGCTCAGTTCCCCCT
>WSTZ01000135.1:11118-23789 GCA_019632295.1 Tulasnella sp. 418 | reverse complement strand
CTCCATATGGCTGATAATGTCGACGAAGACCAAGTTGGTTACTCTTTGAGTGGTTAATGATTATGTTGCGTCGGCTTTGTTAGTCTTGTCGAATAAAAAGTCGTACGGCGTGACTACCATAGTTGGTACAAAAACAGATCACTCTTACATACAATACCATTATTCCAAAATGGGCTAACCCGCCAATGGGCCTTTATGGGACACGAGGCAAACCTAACACAAGATAAGGAAAAGGCTGAGGAGGGTCAGAAGTTTGTGTCAAGTTCCGTCTTCTGCCTGAGCCTGACTGGTATTTAACTAGCCCGATAAAGTTAGAACGTAATTCTAAAAGAAAAGTTGGGCGCTTATCCTATACATCACTAGTCATCATAAAGGGAGTATATTTTTGGCCCTGAGAGGTTTTGTACCTCACAAGATGTGTGGTCATCTGCTATCAGACTTACGTCGTTGGTCAATGTTTTTCCAAGATCTCTCCCAGCTTATCACAAGGCACAGGTAGATCTTTGGCTGTCAAGATCCTGTCACCCGTTGTTACCCGAGATTCATGAGATCTGTTTCATAAGCCACATGATGTAACATTGCACTAAAACAACAGTGCCGCGATCAGTGGAACGCAATTTGCACGTATTTGCTCAATAAACCCTGTTGTAAAATTCTCCTGAAGGAAATTTGCCTTAACAAGGTCAACGATGGGTAAGTCAACGAAAAAGACTGGCAAAGGGCGGTTAGACAAATACTACAAGCTCGCAAAGTGAGTGGCCTAAAGCTCTGAAAGTTTTCATTTGGCTAACAACATTATAGGGAACAAGGCTATCGGGCACGTTCCGCCTTCAAACTCATTCAACTCAATAAAAAGTTTTCTTTCCTTGAATCGGCCCGAGTTTGTATCGATCTATGTGCTGCTCCAGGAGGATGGCTTCAAGTTGCTAGTAAATACATGCCCGTCGGCAGTACAATCATCGGATGTGACTTGGTTCCCATTAAACCAATTCCGAGGGTCATCACTTTTCCGTGCGATATTACAACACCGCAATGTCGGACTCTGATACGATCTCATCTGAAGGACTGGAAGGCGGATGTAGTCCTCCATGATGGTGCTCCCAACGTTGGTACCGCATGGGTTCAGGACGCCTACACTCAGGTTGAACTCGTGTTGAGCTCTTTGAAGCTGGCGGTGGATTTTCTACGCAAAGGGGGAACCTTTGTGACTAAGGTGTTTAGGAGTCAGGACTACAACAACTTGATTTGGGTATTTGGTCAGCTTTTCGGAAAAGTGGAGGCTACGAAGCCACCTTCTTCAAGGTGAGGTTGAGCATGCACAATTATGTGCGTCTCTGATCCACGTTTGTTTTTCAGAAACGTTTCTGCGGAGATCTTCGTTGTTTGCACCAATTATCTTGCTCCGGCCCACATTGACCCGAAGTTCCTAGACCCAAAGCACGTTTTCAAGGACGTCGAGAGTCTACCCCCTGCACCCGTCACGACATCCAAACCTGACTCAAATCCAAACCCTACCGCATCGAATATTCAAGTTCTGAATCCATCTGCCATCAATGTATTCCAACCTTCCAAGAAATACAGGCATAGGGACGGTTATGCCGATGGAGTTTCCACACTCTTCAAAGCTGGATCAGCATCCGACTTCATTCGATCCACAGGAACGGATGTGATCACCTTCCTTGGTAGCGTGAACAAGATCGAGTTCAAAACGGACGAAGAGAAGGAATGGAAAGCCATGGATATCACAACAGCAGATATCAAGGCGAATTGCGAGGATCTCAAAGTCCTTGGCAAAGGTGATTTTAAGGCTCTGTTGAAGTGGAGAGCTAGCATTCGGGAAGAGGTACCGGACTCCTAGTGTTCATTTGGCAAGAATGCTTATCCGTGTCTTTCCGCAGATTGGGTTAGATGTCAAGGCCAAACATGTAGAAGACGCGACAGAAACAGTGGTGGTTACCGAACCAGTAGATGAAGAGGCTCAAATACAAGAAGAGGTGAGGTATTTTCAACTTGAATAACTTGAAAAATTTTTGATGTTCGTAAACAGCTTGAACGTGTTAACGAAGAACAACGAGCTCGCCGAAAACGTGAACGAAAGCGTGCTAACGAGAAACGGCAGCGAGAGGTACAAAAGATGCAACTACGAATGGTTGCCCCTATGGATATCGGAATGGAATTCCAAGATCGAGCGTTGGGCGGTGGCGCAGATATCCATGATGTGTTCGATTTGGGAGAAGCGGAGAAGAAAGGTGTGAGGACAGCCATTGAACGTAACGAGGACGGTGAAGAGAGCGAGACGGAGTCCTCACAGGAGGAGGAAAAGGATGATGATGACGAAGAGGGGTTGGACTCAGAAGACGAGAAAGAGAGAAAGCTCGAAGGGCTGGAGGCTGAGCTGGATGGCCTGTATGATAGCTACAGGACAAAGGTTGCGGAGAGGGATACCAAGTGGAGGGTCAAGGAAGCCAGGAGAAAGGACAAGGATAGGGACGAAAAGTGGGGAGGAATCGGTCAAGGGGATCAGAGCGAGGACTCTGGTTCAGACGAAGACGGAGAAGATGAACATGGTGGATGGGAAGATATGCAAGCCGCCAAGGAGCATGATGAAGAATCCGATTCAGAGGATGACGAATCGTCAGCGTATGAACATGAACAAGACTATGCTCCACCAACGAAACGCAGGAAAATCGCAGGCGGAGGTTCTGCCACCAGGAATCCAGTGAAGGATAAACCTTTGGTCACCAAACTCAATGGCCTCAACCCTCGCCCTTCTACCAGCAAAGCCGCACAAGTATGGTTCAGTCAAGATATTTTCAACGGAGTGGGTGATCTCTCTGACATGACGGATGACGAGCCAGAACACGACTCCAGCGATGGCGAAGCTAGTTCCGGAGATGCTATGGTGGAAGGAAGTGAAGATGACGACGACTTCGAAGTTGTTCCCCAGGAACAGGATGACGCTACCATGTGGGATGTTGAGGACGAAGATGCTGATGAGAAGAAACAGAGGCACATTAACGGTAGAGCGGATTCTTTCAGGAATCATGATTATCACTAATCATTTTCACCTAGATGTGGGACTTGTCACCGCAGAAGCCATAACCCTTGCTCAACAGCTAGTCAATCGTAAAACGACTAAAACCCATCTTATCAATGAAGGTTTCAACAAACATGCATTTGCCGATAAGGATGGCCTGCCTTCATGGTTTCTGGACGACGAAGCAAAATTTTATAAGCCCAATTTGCCTGTAACAAAGGAGGCCATAAGGATGCTCCGAGAAAAACAACGTGCACTGGACGCTCGACCCATTAAGAAGGTCGCCGAAGCAAAGGCTCGCAAGAAGATGAGGGCATTGAGGAGGATTGAAAAGGCCGTCAAGAAAGCGGAAGGAGTCAATGAGAGCGGAGAGATGACCGAAAAGCAGAAGGCTATTGAGGTCGAGAAGTTGATGAGGAAAGGTCTAGCAAGTGGGAAGACGAGGAAAAAGAATGACTTCAAAGTCATTGTAGCAGCAGGGAAGAACAAGGGTGTAAAGGGGCGACCGAAAGGTGTGAAGGGACGATATATGATGGTTGATGCTAGAGGAAAGAAAGAGGTATGAGAACAGCCGGATCACCAGAAAATGCAGTCAACTGATTACTTCGCAACCTGATACAGCTCCGAGCTGTGAAACGCAAACAAAAAGAAAACAAGAAACGCAAACGATGAACCTCTCGGCTGTGAAGAAGTACTTATTATTCGGTGCTTGTCATGTGTCAGCTTTGAATCAATGTTGTGATCTCGGGCCACCTTCATTCTTGTGTGAAGATTACTCGACAGGTGCTGCGCTTTGCCTGATCTCGGGTAATATCTGGCCTTGCTCTATCCACCTCGTTTATCTTAAAAATTCACCTCGCCATGACAAATGTATGGATTGATGATCAGAAATTGAAGTGCACTTCGATTTGTCAGGTTCCGGAGAATCAGATCCATCAAAGAAACTATGTTCATATAAGCTCAAGTGTTGAAGAATGAAGGCAATCAACAATAGCCTCGATCACTCGCTTGTTGAATAACGATTTCAATATCCCTTGAAATAAAGTCTCATCGGTTCATCAAAGACCACGATTTGACCATGGCATGCCTTGGGCAAAGCATCGAAGCGTCTTCCCATTGCTGTTCTTCATTAATACCAACACAAAAGAATCTGGGAGATGTTCAAGAATCCAAAGCTTGGATATAGAGCTTCATGAGTCCGTGTCCATCATAGGTTCAAGTTGAACAGGTGCAGGGTGCAGACCATACATGGGTGAGTTATGTCCGGATTAGTCATCATTAGGACCCCTTTTATCACCCCTTTGCTTTATCGCGATATCCTGCTACACTACTCTCCAAGTTAACAGGCCCCTAAGCCTTAAGCTCAGGCTTTTAAATACACATGCGCTCCAGGCATCTCTTGGGCTCAGCAAAGCTCCGGAAGTAATAACACTGAATGATATCAACACGTACGACAATCATTATCAAGGTAAGGTTCTGTTCGATAAACATGCACTAAGTCTATCGGGATCATTTAGTAAAGGAGAACAGCTAATAGCATCCTTCTCGAACACTTGTCCCAACTGCGAGCACATCGCACTGCAAACTCCTTGTCTTCATTGTTTTTACTTAGCGTTGAGCGGCATAGGGGCGTTTTGCGATTTAGGTCTCGATCTACTGTTAGGCCGTGCAAACTTTTGACCTCACCAGAACTCTCCGCTTAGCCCCTGAACGCCCCCCGACCATCTATCTGAAATAGACTACCTTAGGGGCATGTTTCTTTGAATATTATAAAAATGCCCGCTCCATACGCGCATCCGGTTCAGGTGGTGTAAGTTCACCTTCTGCTTTTTCTTTAATCGATACTCGAGCTCCGAGTTCACCCATCAACCGCATGCTAGACGGAGTGGTGGTAAGTCGAATTAAACTGGTAACCGCCAATGAAGCTAAATTGCTCTAAGATCTTTACTAGGGCATAGGATTTCTAACGCTCAGGTTAAACCGATGTATCCCACTACTCGCCCCCATGGACGCTGGCGCACCATGAGCATACGCTCAATGATGGAAAAGAAAGTAGAGCTCCCAAAGAAATCTGCTATAGCGGAACACAAAGGGATGGCTCAAAGGCAAGGTTATACAGCCTGTTGTTGGGACAGTGCTCCTAATCATAGCCTATTCATATCCGTAGCTCTCCTGGAGCCTCTCAGCTCTCTCTATCATCCTCGCGGGCTTCTGAAAGTGCCAGCGATGCTTCCTCTGTGAGCACGGAGTCGGACGAGACAAGTTCGCATGCATCCTCGACCATCAAGAGTTCACCACGTGAGGCCGCCCGCCACATGATGGGTACGATAGTTGGCAGGATTCGCAGACTATCGACTCTCGATCCCTCTACCCTCACAATTGTCAAAAGGATGCCACCCAGTGTAGACGAAAAGGCGGCACAGACGATAAATAAGATACTTTACAGTGATTATCAGAACATCTGTCGTTTTCGTCGTGAACCCACCTTGTCTATTCAGCCTTCGCATCCCTCCCTTGGAAACATGATTCACTTTCCTACTTGTGACGATTCCAATATGTTCGATGTTCTTTCTGATTTCCCCTTGCCACCAACCCTTCGGAAATGGTGCTGATGATTGGTTTGAGTTCTTTATTACAATTCAGTAAATTATCTCATTATTTTCTTAGGTTTAGTGACAACTTACGTTTGTAACGCCTTATGCAGCCATCTATGCTATTGATTGATTTAGTCAGCTTTTTCAAGCTTCCTTACGTTGTTTCAACAAGGAAGGACCAGGATGATGCATAGGAATTCGCCAACATATCTTTCTTAACCAGCGAGTAGAACCTAACCTTTTTGGATCAAAAGGAGTATATTAACTGAGATCATAATCTAACATAAGCGAAACGAGGGGAGGATCAAGAATTTCGTCGGACAAGCTCATCACACTTGAATACAAAGTCCTTCCAGTTTTGATCTTTATCTGCTTCATGGCAGGTCATCTACAGGATAGTGCATTCAGTAGTGAGTCAAGCGATCAGTACAATAGCACATACTAAACGGGATGTTGTTGATGCATCACTGTCCATATCCGCGATTGTCTCAACCTGATTGATGACCATATCACTACCACTAGGCTCTGTAGATCTTTGGACCATCGAAGTAGTGTGAAGATAGAAATGTCGTCCTCGATACTGAATAATCTCCGGGATTGTCGGTTGAAGAGCATTATCTTGGTTGCTGTTGAGGAATCTGAATGAATGACCACCGTTAGCGACATTGTATAGACTTGATGTTTGCGCAGTGAAACTCACGTCTCTAGATTTGTCTTATATTCATTTAATGATTTCGGCAGCAGGAGCAGACGGTAATGATCAAAAACAGCAAATTGAAGATCGAAATGACTGGCGGAGTGTCATATTAGGAATCTCAAGATGCGGAAAAGAAATTGCTTACTGATCTGGCAAGCTCAGGTTAACGGATGTTTCATAACCTTCTTGAGCAGTAATGCCAACTTCGCTGAGTCCAGTTGCTGCCTCCTTAATCCCGTCTCCAGAGGCTGATGCTCCCTGAGAAGAGCCTTCTTCCGCTATAACGCGTGTCGGTGTATCCGCCGATTGCAATCCTGCTGGAGGGATTGTAATCTCCACAACTAGGCAATTTGACTCATGTTTCAGTTGGGGAGGTGGCAGTCGTGGTTCATTCAGATTCTCGTCGCCTGAGCGGGAAGTAAAACGTGGAGCCCCTCCAGGAATAGTTCTATAAACGAGTCTTTGTGCGCTGCCGTTTTGTCTGATTTCTGGGCATGTTTCCACCGGAATTGACGTACTGCAGGGCAACATATATCCGTAAATCTTGGTTCTGGGCAATCTTAGAGACGCTCTACCTTGGAAGAAAGTTGAATCTGTGCCTTTTCTCTGTCGCCCACTCTTGAACATGTCTGGTTTCGATCGGTCCTTGAAGGGGAGGTATCAACGTAAGTGAAACAGCCGAATCGTCAGATGGAACCAATATGTGACCAGTTCTAGAAGGGAGAATAGGATGTGAGCAATCATTATTCAAGTAGTAAGTCTAGCCACAAACCTTGCTGTGATTGAGCGAGTGAGGCCTTTTGACTTATTTAACGGCCATTTGTTGAGTATCTCTCGCAGGTGCTTTAGTGATTCGCTACAAGACTTAGCATCCACAATGAAGTAAGAAGATGTCCTAATGGCTCACGGAGTTATGGAGGGAGCTCCAACATGGGTGTTACTTGCCAGAAACCAATTGCCTATTTTCCTGATTCTGAACACCGAGGCGTCACCCTGTGTCCAGGAAGGGGTTTCAATCGGGAGGAAGGGGTACATGGCAATTGACGGTGAATCGGTTGGGGAATCTGATGAGGGAATTAGAAATCTTGTTTGAAATCGTTGCAATTCCTGTATCCATCGGATCAATCAATACGAGCGCATCCACTGGACGAACAAGGTCAAAGACCTACATCAAACGTTGCCCTCAATGCTAGCCTTCGTGCCTTTGCAACCTTTTCTGGACTATTAGTTGTTACTCGTAGCTTTGGGGGTAATGTGTCAGCAAGGAAACAAAGAAACACGAGAACAACCCTACCATGCCATTGGCAAGTGTCTCAAAATAGGCGTCCGCAACTTTCGAAATCGATTGTCTCAGATCGGGCGACAGTCCTATTTTGAGCAAAGGCTGGAATGAAGCTGAGATAGAAGTCTGGGAGGAGGTTAATCTCGGGTGGATAATTCTTGTAATCGTAACTCACTGATTTCAACTTTTTCAGAAATTGGGCCACATTCTCTATATCTTTAGGAAATCCTCGAACGGAAAGTGCCAAGGGAGAGCGCCTGGGTGCTATTTGCACTTTGAAACGTTCCATGAGTTGATTCAGCTGACTTCCGTCTTCCAAAGGATCCCAGATTAATAAACGAAGGGAAACCTATAGTAAAGGACACGTACCTTTTCCAAGGAGAAGAAACAGTTGACTTTGTGATATAGGTATGTCTATAGAATAGAGTCAATTACCTGCAGAAACACGGATGAAAATGTCTCTCACCCTTCATGGCGACCTCGGCTCCTTTCCTTTCCTTCGGTGGTGCCATGCCCCATGCATATTCCATTAGCTCCCGTATCGTCCTTTCCTTTGAAAGAGAGGATTGAAGTAATGGGTATAGTTGCGTCCCCAATTCTATGATCTGGGCTCGATCGAATGTCCTGTCGATAGATTTGTAGGTTCTTGAATAGATATCCCTATATTTGACCAAGTTCATCGGAACTGTTGAAGGGCGAAGTTTGATTAAGTCAAGCGTGGTTGGCTTGCTTGATGTGGACTCAATTTCGCTAAGAAACTTGAGTGCATTGTTCTTTCGACGACCTTCATACTTGTCATGTCGCGGTTTAGTCTTTCTGGATCGCGTTTTCGGGGTAGGCGGGCTTGGAGTCGAGCTATGTGAAGAATCAACCGGATCTACTGGATTCAAAGCCTTTTCTTGAGGGGAATTTGTCGGAGTATCCACGACTGACGCTGTGGCCGGAGATGCATCCAATCCAGTGAAGGCAGTCTCGGATACGGAAGCAGCGGTTGAATGACACCTGGTGGGGCGTAGCTGGCAGGTTTGGATGAAGAGCGATGTTCTCCGAGAAAAGTGTGCCATCTATATGGGTATTATTGAGGATGACCTTAGGTGTGATTTCCAAATTTTGGGTGTAAGGTAGATAAATTGAGAATGGAAAAGGTAGTGTTCGATTTTACCTAACTAGCAAAGCCAGTGCAATCGAACATCTACATTGGACCCTTCTCACGCAAACTCCCACATTTTTCGATTCAGCGCTGGAATCCTCGAGGTTGCCAAGCTGCCAAAGGTATGTGCACACAAAAAACATACATTCACCAGCTGACATTAGCACTTAGGCCCTTTCATGCTAAGCCTGAGAGGGGCTTTGCCAGGATCAGCTTGTTGCATCCGATCGTTACCACTGAGATGTACCAAGGACCTTCACTTTGCCAAATCACACACCATTACGACTGTCGCGTACGCTGCGTCGGCACCTCAAGATTCGAGCTTTAACTCTTCGCTGGAGTCATCTGTCGAAGCTGGGCCCTCTCATTCTAACCTATTCCACCACTTTCCGAGGAGTAATAACTCCGTTCCGATGCTCTGTCACAACCATGACGCACCTATTGAGCTTCCTCCATTGGATCCATCCGCGTTCAGAAGCGACTTCTGGAAGGAATTCAAGGTTCTACTTAACAGGAAGCGCTTGACGGAAATTGAGGACCTCCTGATTCATCATGGAAACTCAATACCTCCACGATTGCTGGGTTGTGCTTTGAACGAGCTCTCCAGGCGTGAAGCATGGCGTACTATCTTCAATGTCATAAACTGTGAAGAGCTTAGGGAGCATCTTCATCCCGTGTTGCTCCGGAACAAATCGCTTAGGTCAAAGCAGCTCAAAAGGCATCTTCTTCGCCAGAAGAGATTGCGACTTCCACAGGACGGGCAGATTCTTCACCAGACATTGGCCAAGTATGAGAGGGCAGGGAATTTGGAGATGGCGTTTAGAGCTCAGGCTGAGGCAGTGGACTCCATGGATAACTCGCGGGGTGACAGGAGATCAATAGATGTCGCTCAAGTGTTTGAAGAACACAGGGACATACTACAGCAGAACAACATTGATGTTACTGCAGTAGCATTTGATCCCCTTCTATATCGAAGGGCTCTCATACTCCTCGAACTCGATTCCATCCTCACACCATATCCTTCCGTTTGCTACAACCTCAATTCTTCCGATTTATCCCATCGCATGTCCAGGCTTCGACAATCCATTCGCGCCTTACGTATCGAGAAGGATACCAGCCTTTCCATGAGGATAATAGAGGAACTTCTCCACAAGCGACTCTGGCATGAGGTGATTGAACATTTCAACCTCACTACGTCGTGGCAAACTCCTCTCACCCGGGAGAATTACGTCCATTTTATTGTCAAGTTGTTGCACTTCCAGGTCTGGGACTGTGCACTTCAACTCATCAACATCGGACGAAGGCAATGGAACAAAGATGCGTGGTTCATTGAACACCAGATCTTTTGTTTGATGATGATGGAAGATCTCGCCACTCTGAAGGACCTCCCCAAGGAGCTCTCTGCTGTTGGAAGAACACCAACAGGAGGCATTATCAACAACCTTGTTCGAGCGCACCTCCGGAACAATGATGTCGAGAGCGCCCGTTCAGTTCTGAAGGAGATGATAGAAAGTGGTCTTCCTGTGAGCGATGCTACAATGGAGGCTGTCATAGACGGCAGGCGGTATATGGGTTTGGATGTGGATCTAGCATTATGGATATCAAAGAAAGTGGAGGATCCGGAGTACATATTTCCGACCTCTCTGCTAGATTCCACGGTTCAACTCTATATCCAAGCTGGATATTACGCAATGGCACGAAGACTGGTTGCTCGATACGATTTACAGCATGACCCCATTTCCCCTTCTCCAATCTCCCCCTTTTCCGAACCGGAATCAATAGAACGACAGCGCCTTACAAAACCCAGCTCTCGTACCTGGCTCATCATAATGAACCTCGCCGTGAGGGAGAACGACTTGGCATGGGCTGTTTCCACATTCAATCGATACATAACGTCTGGCCATCGTTTAACGACATACATGGCGAATGCGTTAACCCGGGCCTATCTTAGAAGCGGAGATCTGATAACTGGATTCAGTCTCTTAGCTAGCCGGTGCCGCCATGACACCCTATATTCTTCGGACACCATGGAGCCAATCCTCACTCAACTTCAAACCGTGGTCCACGATCTTCAATCCCGTTTATCCCCAGCACCTTCATCTCCTCCACTCTCCACTGATATCTCCAGTGCCAGATTGAACCCACATGCCTTCGCCGACTTCATTTCTGTTGTTTGCCGTCGTCCAGACAGCCGGGTTGTGCAACACACTCTCGAACTAGCAAGGCATCTGGGTCTCTGTCACAGCGCCTATCTACTTAGTGCAGCTTTGAACATTGACAAGAAGGCGGCCAAGTATTGCTCTGCATTGATGCCAAAAGCTGGACAGGCCATTGACCCGGAACTGGACAATGTCGATAGTTGGACGCTTCACAAGCTGATGGGGTCGAGCATCCGGAAGGAACGGGACATCATTCATAAGCGTGGTTGGCTTCATTCTTGGCGTGACTTGGTTTATCCTCCACCTGCTGACAGGTATTCTCCCTCAACCCGAACTTCTCAACTCTCGCAACACTCTCCTACTGCTGGTGTCATACCTTCAAGTCCGAAGTCGCTATCCACTCCATCGTCTCTTCACCTTGCTCGGTTATCCAAGTCTCTTCAGCGAAAGGGTATACTTCCTCGTCGCCCGTCTTTCGCTATGATGATTCAGAAGCAAGGCGTTCATCAGGGTGATATCAAGGGTGCATTGGTGACCTTCAGAGTAATGGTAGAAAGGGGAATCATCCCTGACAACTATCACTACGGAGCGCTAATGTACGCTTATGCGTGTCAAGGAAAGGTGGAGGATGCCGAGCGGGTCATGAGGGCTTACGAACAAGGCTTACTCCCTTCATCTAGTTCGTCGCTAGAGAAGTGGGAGATAATCGCACCTCCTCGCGATAAGGGCCATCCTGTGTTATGGGAGATCTTGATCTACGCTTATGGGAAAGTGCGCCAGCCAGAACTCTCACTGCTAGCGTACAACAGAATGGTTCGAGAAGGTGTTATGCCGACATCGTTTACTTTGGGCACATTGATCAAAGTAATGCTTGCGAATAGGGATATACGGCAGGCAAAGCAAATCCTGGTTGATAAATGGAGCACAGTTGGAGGGTCAGGAAACTTACTGCCCGCGGATCCGCAAAGGATGGAGTTTTGGGATTTATTCAAGAGGCTAAAGAGCCTGCAGCAGTCACAGTCCGGGAGGGTCGGTAGGAAAGCACGGATGGGTCATCGGGGATTAAGTCGCGAGGAAGCTGCCGAGTTGTTGAAGTGCGTTCGGACTACTGTCAGACTTTGGCCCCAGCCACGAAACCAAGGGATAACATCGGTGAAGGAGGAATCAAAAGAAAAACCATCAGGACATCTGCGCCGTAGAAGAAAGAAGCGACGGAAGATTATTTCAGTTGGATGAGAGTTGGATGAGCTTTCGAATCAGTAGAGACTTTTTTTTTGCTTTCATGGTAAATTATAATGATGTACCCCCACCTCAATAGCCACGAATAGTATTTTTCTTTCATACAATCATACTAGCAAGGAAGGCGTACCTAAGTTATGATATGGAGAATTCCGACAGATGAATACAGGTTGGTAATCAATAGTCAACATAAAGGGCTGGAATGTAACAGGAGAACGAAAAGAAAATGGTCCTATAAGAGACATCTCAATAAGGGCCCAAATAGGAGAAACGTGTTACAATAACACGGTCATGACCTTGAATGGTCCTGTTTTGGGGTTTTAACTTTAGTCTGCCTGCTGAGACAAATGCTCATCCAATACTGCCCAGGCGTCTCTCACGCCTTCCGTCCTAACTTCCTTAATCCTATCCCTTCCACACCTCACGCCCACCTCTCCACTTTCCCCTACTGCGGGAGACTTGGTTCTCTCCGGAGTTAGACTACCCGGAGCTGGCTCAATCACGACCTTAGGT
>WSTZ01000134.1:9404-20160 GCA_019632295.1 Tulasnella sp. 418 | reverse complement strand
TCCTTGAATAATACCAGTCTTACCCGCCCCTCGTGTGATGTTCTTCTCGCCCTCCGGATGCCCAAGACCTGCCATTGCAGCAGGGCTGACAAAAATGGGAAGAGAAGAAGGTATGCCAAGTATTGTGGTTGTCAGATCCACCTCTGCTACCTTTCGAAGGCTACGGATATTTTAGTACACTATTACACCAATTCAGGAGGACATACATTCTAGGACGAAAGAAGTAATGTCGTAAAGCCGCGAAATTGTTTCTGTAGCCTGTACGTATGCGCAGGGTCACCACTTGAAATGAATAATACATCAACAAACGTACTGTACCCGTCCTCAGCTTCCGATCGGTAATATGACCATCCTTGCTTTGTTAGGACCTTGCGAGCTACTTCCTCAATATCGGCAAGATTTATCATTCTGGCTAAGGGTGGCATGGCATTTCGAGCTGCTGCAACGCGGAGATCATCCTCTGACATCAAAATTTCCTGCACCGGCATCGTGCTGGGATCTACCGGGCCGAGATGTTGATGAGGTTGAAGCATTGATTGCAGAACAGCTGGCGAGTGAATTCCTTCAAAGAGGGTCCTGATGCAGAATATATTAGTGGCGCCTAATGGGGAAGAAGACGCACAATCTCACGTAACATCTTGACCTGCGTTATTGATGATCACCCTTGAACCCCCAGGGTGACGCGCTACAAATTCTGTGAGACTGGGTTTGCCCGGAGATCAGCACGGTCCCCCCGTCCACAGCCCTGCTTCGAGAAGCTTACTCGTAAACCTGTTGGAGAAGATATCGTAAACAAGCTGTAAAATCCCAGTTTACGGGGCCTTCAGTAAGTAGTAAGGCTTACTTGACCACGTATAATAACCCAACAACTCTCCCTTGAGTTATGCTTCAACACTTCGCTGTAAGGGATCAGTCCTTGAGAACGACCTTCAGAATGTTCCGCTAAAAAGGGATTCGAGAAGATCCAGATGGTAACGCCCAACAACGTCTATTGCATTCACGATCAAAGGGTTAGTCTCGCCATATCTACCTTTGTCTATAGAGCTTACCAAGGGAACTACTGCGTAGGTGGCCCTAAAGTTCTTCGAGCTCCTCCATGCAAGGGATTCATAGGCAACCTTGCCAGGATTATCCGATGTTTTCCAGTGCTGCGACAACCGGGGAACTGAGGTAAATGGCCGTTGAGACAGTCGCCTGAGGGATCCAAACGATGATAACAAGTTGCTTGGCCGTTTCATGATCATCGAAATTGATGTGCAAGAAATCCAATGTGCAGCGCCGAGTATTATAGCAGATCATTTGTCTTCCGAGTATCGTGAGATAGATGGACGCTAATTCGTCCGGACTTGTGATCGGGCCGCTGAAAGCCGGTAAGTATCACATCACATGACGATGTCACAGGAGCCGGCAAAGAATTGACTGTGGCTCCGATTCAAGACATGCCTGCTATGTATGGAATATATTCCGTATTAGTGAAGTAGTTGTTGGATAATCTATTGGTTGACAAAGTTTACTTCTTTACTCCATCGATATTCCACTTTTTCTATCTTTCCCCCCTTTTTTCGTTTTCACGTTGTTAAACAGGTCATCAATTTCATCGCTTGGATCTCGTTTCCTCTTCTGGCGAGGGTTTGGCGGAGCCGACGATGTTGCTACAGACGGAGTTCGAGACGTTGTATTCTCCGACATGACCGTCGTCTCACCCGTTCGGGCCGCATTCCGCTGCTTGTCCTGAAATGTCTTCCATTCCTGTGGCCGTCGTTTCAACAGCCAGAGGTTCAGACGCTTCAAGAAATGCTTTCCATATTGCGACGCAGCAAGGAAATCTTCGTGGGGTAAAAGCGAACGAGCGATTCGTTCCTTGAAACACATCAGAAACCCTGGAAACCGTATCCAATATTATTGATGTACACACCTGTGAGAAGAGATCTGCCGCATCCCAGAGCCTCTCTGCGACACGACTGCCTATCCTGTCATCAGCCAAGATGTGGTAGTGCCCGTTGAATCTCGTGGTAAGAAGACGTTTATATCGTGCAGGTGTTGTAGGCGATGAAAGTACCACATCAAGAACTCGTGAGCTGATAGGGTTTTGAGCAAGTTCTGTAAGTTCTTCAATGTTGTGGGTTTCTAGACTGTTGCCCGTTTCAGCGTTGTCGAAAAGCAACTATCCGACGACATACCTTTGCAGCACGATCTCATTACATGGCGTGCGCGTTTGCAACAGCGACTGGAGTAACAAGGCACCTTGGATGGTCGGTGCGAGTAAGTCCTTTGGGGACTTCCCCCTGTTCGCATACATCCCTGGATGTGATTGTTCATGTTGATCTCTACTTCTTTGGCGTAGCCGCTCATATTCCTACATCGCAAAGTAATTAGTCTCAAGAAAATTTGGGGAAAAACACCTGCATACATTCAAAGGTTTGAGGCACAATGCGCAGCGCACAAGTGAATCATACTTCGAGCCTTCGATTTCAAAGGTACGGCAAAACATCTACTCGGGCACATATATGAGCAAAATCAATTGAAGGGTGGCAGTCACTTACTTGGGCTAATAATTCTTCATGTGTGAGTAGTGCTGCTACCCGATCAATGACCGCTTTAATGATCCCAGTACGATTGTTCCCTAGCTTATCCCTGTTAGAAGACGTAGAGATATAGATGGATGAGACTCATAACATACGAACACAGTCTGGCCAGATCTTCTGACTTTGATTTAGACAGTATTGTATATCTGCGGTATCTGACCGATCAATTGCCTTTGCTATCACGAAGTTGGCCGTTGGATGGGTCGCCAGGCTGACCAGATCGTCTCTAAGGTAGGTATTCCATATATTCCTGAGCTTATCGCCTCCCACTAAGGTTATTATCTTTTCAATGAGGTGCGATGAGGTGGAATCACGCATTAAACGTCCAAGGTATTCGCGTTCTGTTTGGTCCGGCGATTTTGAAGAAGGCACAATAGCATTGACTAGAGAGCCATTCACGCTTGCGTTCAAGAGGTGTGATTCTACTTGGATTAGAATCTTCACAAGCCTTGTGAGCACGAGTTAAGCCATGTTACGGAGAATAATTGAACACACCTGTAAAGTAGGACTTGCTACTTTATCGAAAGCCAGTGTTCTCAGCTGGCTGTCGTCGAGCTGCGCTCTGATTGCGTCGTACAACTGACGGGCAAGTGGATGGAATGAAGAGGGAATAGGGGCTTGTCGTGGTCCAGCCGCGTATTCGGGGGTAATTATTGAGGTCATCTTCGGCTGTTTCTCTCTGTAAGCAATACTTCTTGCAGATCGTAGACTATTCTTCTCAAGATTCTGAACTTCTAGTTCCTCCCAGCTATTAGTGGAGAGGAGAAGTATCACAGATCGAAAAACGTGCGACGCGAACGGATCCACAATAAGAGATGCTGCGTTATTCACAAGCTCCTGTACAAAAACATAAGTAGGTCTCCACAAAGGTTGTCTTGAAAATCATACCTTGCATACGGAAGTTATTAGCCCTTCCAGAGTGTCGGGCATCAAATTTTCAGCGGATTCGGAACTTCCCTTTAGCATATCGGCCCCATCTATCGACTAACAGAGAGATTAGCCAGTACACCTCAATACAGTAAAACTGTGACCAGCTCACCTCCCGTCGAAGGATCTGTGGTGCCAGCCCGAGGATTGTCTGGCATACATGTGATCCATAACGATGCCTTGCCAATGTCTCAAACCTTCTCATACATTGGATTAATTCGAGCGGTGTGCATAGAAGCATAACGTGACTAACGATCCTACGAGCCTTGTCATGAATCGCTTAACGAGGCAATCATCCATAGAATGGATCATTCTCTCCAAGATGACGGAGCATCCAGGATCTGTCACAGCTTGAAGCTCTTTATCCTTCAGCTCAGACATTGCGGCGGATAGAAACAGCCTCCGATCTATCAATAATATAAGGTTGTGGATTAGGATGATGAGTTAGGCCCCTTACCTTCTGCATCATCCTTTGCAAGAGCCCCTTGCCTATCCAAATCTTCTTCACTCCATTCTACGAGTTTTTGATCCACTTCAGCAAGATAACGTTTGACATCCTGATCAACAAATCCGAATGGCGCTTCCGAATGCGATGCTGCTCCGGATTCGTCATCATTGAGGTCCTTTATCCACGAGGGCTCCAAGCGTGGCGCATGCAGAGAAGGAGATTCAGTAGTAGTTGTTAGTTCCTCTTTCACCTTCTTATGCTTTTTACCTCGTTTGCGATTTTCTCTGGGCATGACGGTGAGTGGGGAGACAGTTGCACGTGACTCGAGAAATTTCAACAGGGTCTAAGGCACCATTATTGTGGCATGTAGAACAATTTCCATGGTTCGACAAGCTGAACGCGTTTTCGATTTATCTCGCCACGCGACTATGGAAAATCGTGACAACCACCCAATCATTATTGTGACGGGAGCGAATGGGTAAGCTCACAATGTAACTGTTGTTTTATCAATGTAAACTCTGATCTCTGTGATATAGTGGCATTGGGTTTGGCATTTGCCAGCGGCTGATCACTCAATTATGTAGTAAATCTCCGCCTGATGCTCAACCCCAAGCATCAATCTCTCCAACAGGGCAGGATCCCCCGGCATTTGTACCAGTGAAAAGACTTACTCTCGTGCTAGCGTGCAGAAACGAAAAGCGTGCAGCTGATGCGAAGCGAAAGCTTTTCGAGCTTTTGGACATATACATTGCGGATTTGAAGCGGCTCAAAGGGGAATCTTACGATGGCCATGCCGAATTATTTCGAGAAGGGCTGACAATTGATACTGTGATACTCGATTTGTCGACATCAACTAGTGTTTTCCAATTTTGTGACCACATCAAGACATCGTAAGTCATCAAATTTCCCAACATACCGAGCTTTCGCTGAATAAATGAAACCAGTTATCCTTATATAACTCATATTGTGCTTAACGCCGGCGGGGGACCATTTTGTGGCATAGATTGGTGGGTAGCGACTAAGCAGTTTCTCACCGAACCAAGAAACGCTGTCACTGCACCTCTATTCAAGTTGCAAAGATCTGGAGAAACAAATGAAGAGGGGTTTGGCTGGACATGGCATTGTAACGTTTTTGGGCATTACATCTTGGTACGGGTCTTAAACTTGCATAAACTATTTTCTGTCGGTTGATCGTTTCAACGTAGACACGAGAACTACATGATATGCTTCATGCAACATCGGCCAATCCAACTCGGATTCTATGGACATCCTCCATGGAGGCACTACCCGAGTTCTTTAGTCTGGAAGACTGGCAAGGAATAAACACCAACAAGCCATACGAGGCAACTAAATATCAAATGGACCTCATCGGACACGCATGTGATCTTAGCAGCGTCGATGAAGATGAAGAGGGCAATCCCACCATTCGACATTTTGTTATTCATCCCGGGATAACGTACACGGATGTTTTCATTGCGCAGCTCGGTGCTCCTTGGTTTGTCGCGCAAGTGATAATTTTCGCCCAGCTTTTCTGCTTCTATTTGGTCTGTCATTTTGTCTACCTCTTTACCGGCGATATTCATTGACCACGTTGAGTAGGCGCGATGGACCGGATCACTACACCATGCCATAACAATCACAAACGGTGCTATTTCCGGGACTCACACCATATTGGCTCCAATTGTATCCTTGCCATCGCAATCTGATGCTGTAAAGCTAGGAAGTCGGACAACTCGAACAGGTAAACCTTTGGTTGGTTCCGACCCAATAGTTGGATGGACGGAGAAAGAAAACGATGCCTTCTCCCTGCTGAAGAAGTTTGAGGCGTTATATGTCTCGTTGCGGGAGAGAAGACTTCAGCAATAGACTTCTACATGTTTTACATCAGCATTTGCATATATGATACCATAATACACTGTTTCACATCTAAGCAACAATGGTCGGATTTGATACCCGTTCCGAAGAGATTGCGGGGAGCTCGAAGCGCGGAATCGTTCGCATTCCAGAAGCAGGATCCTCATCTTTACTTTTCGTTCGATCCTTCTAAACAGCGGATTCGGTCGTTTGAATTAGGTTTTGAGCTAATGAAGCACAACTCACAATGGCTAGGGCAGACGTTCCTTTCTCGAGCCCCTCAAGGAGTACGCACGCTTTACATAAATCATTACTTGAGATGTATCCACAACGTAAGCAAACCTCTTCGTGAAAATCTGTCAAGATTGATAGGAGTCGATTCAAATATCGAGTGCTTACGCTGTGCTTTCGCTACTTTTTTAACCTCGTCCAACAGCTCGAACGCTTCTCCCGAATGAATAATATCAATAATAGCAGAGGGACGTGCAGCCTCGAGATCCTTGAGAAAAACTCTTGCGTGACCTCGGTATGCATCAGGAGAATATATGCACTCTGTTGAGAAGTAGTCCAGCTTCTTGAAGTACGCATACCTAGGAATTCATTAGTCGACAAAATCCAGACTTCAATAGACAACTTGCCACGGACATGACAATTTCTTTCTCGTACGCATATTTGAATGGTTTCGATCTTCGAATTGTATCTTCACCTTCAGTACATATGAGTGTACACCTTCCAAGACGTGCTATATCCCCTCGCATAACTGTCGATGCAAACATATCGGTTAGCTATGCAGACGGCCACGCATCAAAATATGAATAAGTACTATTCATCAGCACAGTCTCGGCTATATCATCGGCGTTGTGGCCCGTCACAATGTGATCCACATTTAATGAAGCCGCACCCCTGTCCAAAGCTTGACGTCGGAAGACTCCGCAGAATGTACCTTGAAACGAAATCAATCAGCCAATCTGGGATTTCAAAGGGTTTATCGCACCCAGGCTCACAATTATTCTTCCGACCAATCTTTTCCACAATAGCATCCATTGTCCAACCGTAAAGTTCCTCATAGCTGAGGATCTTCAGAGGAAGATTGTACTGTTGTTGATTACGCTTAACTGTCTACACAGAAAAAGTCACATGTAGATACGATGTGGTGAATAGTATAGAAGGTATAGAAGCAACTGACCTCTAGTGAATCATCGCGATAACCTGTGATTCCTTCATCGATTGAGAGAAGAAATAATTCAAGTCCATAATTATATCGATCATTGAGGGTTTTCATGACATGCGCCAGTACTGTTGAATCTATTGACTCCACATCATTACATATCCTTGGTCACCAACTCCCCAAGAAAACCATGTATAGACTAACCTTTCCCTCCAGAAGCACCAATCGCCACTCTATCACCCGGTTTAAAAAGTTTAGCATCCACGATGGTATTATGCACTTCGGTCTCGAAAACATGGAAAAAGCACTCTTTACAAATTTGTTGACCAGTTTTGGGTCGTTTAAGGATGGCTCGCGAGGTTTGACATAAGGCACAGGCTTTGGATGGCATTAAGGACCTAGTGATATGAAGGGATGGTAGAAGGAGGCAGTGGTGGATTTGACAGAAAGAAACCGGGCTCTCACTCCGTTCGCTCCGTTACACCCGAAGTATCTCTACAGAACTAGCTAGCTATCATTTTTCTTGTTTTGCCTCAGTTCTCGGGCAATTGTATGATCATTTGGTACACAGCGTTTGTCGACTTTTCATTCTAGCAAGTTCTGTCATGAGGGTATCGCTCAAACGATTGAGGATGGCCTTAACCACGCACGGGTATAGTTAGCTCTGGAGATAGCTAAGTTAGTAATCATAGTATGTACGTCCTTCACATATCTCTGCTCTGAGTCGTTCTCCGGGCGTAGATCAGCAAAATACTATAGATGGTGTAAAGGCAGAGTATTCTATTGGACTATCTTGATAATAAAACATCCCTATGATGCATTTATATTTATGCCATCATGCCATCTCTCAGACCTTCCTCAAGAACTCGGACAATTTTCTGTTGCCTCAACCTCTCGCTCGAGTTTGTTGTAGCATATATAGTGGGAATCCGTAGTTCCTCTAACACATTTTGCTGCCTTGTGAGGATGGCATCCCAGGCGGGCAAGACATTCTCTAGATCAAACTTCTTCAGAGCCCTCTCGAGATCTACGTCAAGGCGCTAGAAAACACTGAATGATAGAACCACCAAAGACTCGATTTACCTACCCGTCGATCTTCTGGACTAAGCTCTGTGGATCCTGTAAGAATTTTTTCTCTAGACGTAAGAGGTTATTCAGTTCTCAGTAAAAAGTGAGTGTTTCCAGGTGACGTACTGGGTTTCTCTGTCCTTGACCTTCTTCTCATGACGGCGAATGATCTGGTTACGAGCATCCCAAAGCTGCCTTTCAAGATTTTCTTGGTCTTTTTGAAGCTGGCGAATACCGTCAGCCTCTGGAAGCAGAATCACGATAACTCTTAAACTCACCTCTCGAAGAGTAGTTACACATTTCTCGTCCTCTAGAATCCTCGACATGTGTGACAGTGATTGATGATATGTTAGATTCCTTAAATTAATCTCGTTCGGAGGTGTTTCAAGTGCCACGGAGTCTTGTGAATTGATAGACGGCAATGAATGAACTTGACGCGGCGGATCTGGTTGAAGCAGTGGAGGGTTCGGACCAAGTTTCGCCAGTAGCATCTTTACCCTACTTGATGCGGAAGAATCAGGAGGAGGGTCCTGCACTATCTCTGTACTTTGAGAGGGAGAAGGCGTTTCATTTTCATGACCCGCGGACGTTGAAGGTGCAAGGGGGTTGGTAGGAGGGGTGATCAGATGAGCAAGCGCATTTGAGGACCTAAGACTTTCCAGCAAGGCCTTGAGACCGTCTTGATCCTTGGATATGAACCTTTGATAATGTGTCTTCAAACAGATATGAGAATCCACTCACCGGACTCATGGTGGAGAATGAACAACACCTCCATATCACGTGGCTTAGTCATCGACCATCAGCATCCAGACTGACATTTCGACCAACCAATATATCCAATGAACGTCCCTGCGGCAGCCCCGGCAGTAAGTGCACATTCTGTTGTTATGCGCTACATTAACGCTTGCAAACCTCTCTTAGTGGAAACAGTTCAACTTTTTTGATGTTATCCCTGTCAAGGACGCTCACGATCTTGCGAGTTCACCTGAAGTGTTCAAGGTCAGCAAACAGAAGCATTGTTCCTAATCCCATCTCATAGGATTCTTCAGAGCACACCAGAGATATCTTCCATTACTTCATCCTCTGCTGGTGTCTTGGTTGCGGATATCCATGGGACTGTCCATCTGCTTGGCCAAGATTTCGTCCCCATCCGGAGCTGGGTGGCTCATGATGCTGGCAGGGTAACTCACATGGTCGAAAGGGGAGGGATACTAGTCACCCTTGGCGTAAGCCGTATTATTATATGACCTTAATTCATTACTGAAGAGTATCTTCAGGAGGACCCCTCCACTCGTCTCCCCATTCTCAAAATATGGGACTTGGAGCACTTCGACAAAAAGACCGGTGCTCCTCTCCTATTACGATCGGCGAAGGTTCAAGTCGGAAACCGGCCGCATCCTGTACGTCGTCTTGCCGCTTGATCTGCGTTCTCCAGCTCAAACTTCTGAATAGGTTTGCGTAATTGCTTTATCAGCGTCGTTGTCCCATTTGGCCATTGGCATGGGCGATGGAACAGTCCTCCTCTATCGCCAATTCGACCAAACACTATTCTCCAGTAGCTTCCCAAAACCGAAGGTCATCCACGAATCCCCAAAGGAACCTATCACTGGTCTAGGTTTCCGTGAACCACGTCCCGTAAATCCTGGAGCAGAAGATGCCACTCAGGAGAAATCTGATACTCTACTTCACCTTTTCATTGTGACCACCAATCAAGTAATATCGTACGCCTTTGGGAAAGGAGCTAGCTCCCAACCCACTATCGTTGACGAAGTGGGATGTGGTTTGGGTTGTGCTGTGATGGATTTGCGTGCTAGAGAAATGGTGGTAGCACGAGACGAAGCAATTTACATGTGTGGACCTGATGGTAGAGGTGCTTGTTATGCTTACGAAGGTGAGTCTTAGTCGCTCAGATGCGTTCCTCGATGCTCATCTGGATATACTAGGACCAAAATCATCCGTTTACTCTCACAAAACCTATGCCGTCATCGTATCACCTCCCTTCTATCCCACTGTTACTAATGCATCAGCGACAGTGCGGAATTATGTTGCTAGAGCACCTGATTCCAGAGCTGCTACTCAACAGGATATTAGCAAGGTCACCATTTTCGACGTCGAGAACAAATATGTAGCTTTTTCGGGCCCGTTTAAGGAGGGAGTGAGGGAAGTTGTATCTCAGTGGGACCAGTTGTATGTCCTCGCGAATGACGGTAAGGTGTGGGTGATCTTTAGGGTAAATACTCCGCGTGTATATACTGATACGTTCATTCAGCTCTACTTATTGGAGGAAAAACCAACTTCGGCCAAACTGGATACCCTCTTCCGGCAGTCTCGGTTCCTGCTGGCCATCAATCTCGCCAAGACCCAGGGAGTGGATGAGGCTGGTATTGCCGACATTCACCGACAGTATGGAGATCATCTGTATTCGAAAGGGGACGATGATGGAGCCATGACACAGTACATCAAGACACTGGGTTACCTGCAGCCTAGCTATGTTATCCGGAAGGTAAGCACCTTTTTCATCCGAGTTATGCACCTTTTTCTTAACTCGATGACAATTTTCGGCAGTTCTTAGATGCCAAAAGGATAACAAACCTCACTACTTACTTACAAGAACTTCATTCCCGTGGGCTGGCGAATTCGGATCACACCACACTTCTTTTGAATACGTATACCAAGCTGAAGGACGTCTCTCGTCTGGACAACTTT